>JASDQU011403773.1:18017-37598 GCA_032191745.1 Picea mariana
GCTAATCCCTTGGGATACACACACACACTTGAAATATAGATTTGAGGGAAACTCGTTGAGCACTTCCCCTCATTTCAATGATGGTATGTAGTGTAAACCAAATTTTCCAAAAGCTCGAGGCTCATGAAGAGAATCATGTCACAATATAGGATTTGAACTTGGGTGGAGAGGATAATAATTTTCCTTGTAACCAGTCAATCTAGGACCACTTCACAGACACACACACACATAACAATCCAATGGGTTAGATAAATCAATTTTATCATCTAACCCATTTCAAGACAAAGGCCTTTGATAGATATGACATGGATTCAACTCCACATAGAGTCCCTTTAGGTTGGGAGTACATGTTTTATTATGGAGGGATTTACCCTAGGTTTCATTGAAAGAATGTGAGGGAGAACAAGGAGGGCTTCCTCAAGGACATTTTCCAAGTAAATATGTAACATAAACCTAGATTCATCATCACTCTTCGACCTTCCTCCTACTCCTAGTAGTTGCATGATTTATTGAATAACTAGAAATACATCCATATCCACCAACACCACCTTATCAAGCAATTCAAAATTAAATTTAAATAAATAATATGACATATCGAGCAAAACCAAGAAAAAATTATATAAGAAAAATATTGTCAACAATTTCATATGTAACAAATGACACTTTGTTAGGTACCAAATCTATTATAATGATCGTAAAATATAAATATTGCAAAAATACCAGCGGAACAAGAAAATGAAGAGAACGAAAATACCAAAAAAGATACCTTGATTGATAGAAAACAATGTTCACTTGCCTCTTCAAGGGGGAAACCTCCGACATAGACGTTAGCTAAATTATTTTGAACATCCAACCCATTTCAAGGAAAATATCATTGAGAGGTTTGGCATGGATTCAAATCCATGTGGAATCCCTTTAGGTTAGGAGTACATTTTTTTATTATGGAGGCCTTTACACTAGGTTTCATTGAAAAAATATGAGGAAGAACATAGAGGGCTTCCTCAAGGACATTTTCTAAGTAAATATGTAACATAAACCAAGATTCATCATCACTCTTCCACATTCCTCCTACTTCTAGAAGTTACATGAATTATTGAATAGATAGAAATACATCCATATTCACAAGAACCACCTTATCAAGCAATTCAAAATAGATTTAAATAAATAATACAACATATCAAGCAAAACCAAGAAAAAATAATATAAGAAAAATATTACCAAAAAAAATTATATCTAACAAATGACACATTGTTACGTACCAGATCTATTATAATAAGAATAAAATATAAATACTGCAGAAACACTAGCAGAACAACAAAATGTAGAGAACCATAATACCAAAAATGATACCTTTATTTATTGAAAGAAATGTTCACTTGCCCCTTCAAGGGGGAAGCATCCGACATAACATCGCTCTATTACAATAATTATGAAGAGAAATATTTATCATGCCTCCTACTCTTATTTATACTAATTCTTCTAAAGAACATTAGAGAGGAAGATATTTCTAGAAATGGAGGCTTCTATTAGGTCTTCTTACATTGACTTGTTCACATTTATTAAATAGGCCTTATTAACTAATGTCATCCTTTATTAAATGGAAAATATATTATTCCTCCTATGTGATAAGTTAGAGAGGTTAGGTCCCTAACATGCCCTCCACCTTGAAGAAAAACCTTGTCCTCAAGGCTTGAGACGAGGAAATCATTGAAAAATGGTGGTCGACTCCCAAGTGGAATATTCTAGAGTTGTATCTTCCATTGAACTAACACTTCCTTGATGGTGTGTTGATGGAGATGAAGCTCTTGATGATCCAAGACTACTTGTGGCTACAACCAAAAGGGACCTTATTCATGCAACTCAGTGAGACTATCTTGATTTTGGCACTTAGTTCCAATCACTTTATTTAATCATGAGACATGAAAAACATGATGGATCTTAGATTGACTGGGAAGAGATAACTAGTAGGCCACATGCCCCACTCACTTGAGAATTGTATAAGGACCATAAAAGTTGGGAGAAAATTTTTAACAACATGCTTTTTTGAGTGAAGATTTGTTATAAGGTTGTAGACGAAGAAACACCATGTCCTCTTCAAAACATTGACGCTCAGAACAATCTTGATATGCTTGTTTCTTCATGCGATTCTGATGCATGACAAATTTTTCTTTGAGGGTACATAGAATGGTCTCTCCAACTATAATATTTTTGTCAACCTCCTGAACCTTCAAGACACCTGGCATGTATGAGAGAATCGATGATGGATTTTGTCCGTAGATTTCTTCAAAAGGAGTCATGCGAGTAGTTGTATGCTAATATGTTTTGTAGCACCATTTAGATAGGGGTAACCATTGAGCCCATTGATTTTGTTTATAGGATGAAAAATATCGCAAATATGTTTTCAAAAACTTGTTGAAAACTTCAGTTTGGACGTTAGTTCGGGGATGGTAGGAAGTTTTGAGATGCAATTGGGTTCCCTAGAGCATGAACAATTCTTGCCAAAAATTGTTGGTGAAATTTGGATTTATGTCAGAGATAATAGAATGAGGCATGCCATTAAGATTGAATATATTTTCCATGAAAAATTGAGCGACTGTGGATGCGGTAAATGGGTGTTGAATAGCACAAAAATGAGCATATTTGGAAATATGATCTACTACCACCATGATGACTGAATTACTACCTGATTTAGGCAATCCAACAATGAAATACATAGAATTATTCCTCCAAATAACAGTGGGAATCATAAGTGGTTGGATTGTCCCTAGAGCTTTGATTGTTTTTCCTGTGTTGAATTGAAATTATGCATCACATTCAGACAGAAAGGTGTGGACGTCCTACTTCATACCATCCAAGAAAAAAGAGAGTTTGACCCATTCATAGGTTTTGGTCAACCCAAAATGCCCAACTGTGGGTGAAGCATGAAGCTATTAAGAGTTTCAGGGTGAGGCCAATCCTGCATAGATTCAATGTTATTAGGATCCACTCATACACCATTGTTTCCAATAATATAACCTAGGTACTCCACTTCCAAGTCTCCAAAGGCACATTTAGATTGTTTGAGAAAAAAATATTTCTAAGAGAGTAGATGGATAGCTTGATCTGCATGGGTGAGATGGATTGTCCAATTTTTTTAGTAGACAAGAATATCATCCAACAAAACTAAGACAAAATCATGGAGAAAAGGAAAAAATACATGATTCACAAGACTTTGGAAAGTGGAGGGAGAATTACACAGGCCAAAGGGAACTAGTAAGAGATCATAGTGACCATCATTATTCCTTAATGTAGTCTTGTGAATGTATTCTTCTTTCATACGGATCTGGTGGTATCCAAAACATATATCAAGTTTAGTAAAGTATTCAACACCGCTAAATAATTCTAATAGATCATTAATGACATGAATGAGAAATATGTCTTTGATGGTGAGTTTTTTAAGGGCATGAAATTATGAACACATGGACCACACGAGAAGAATAGGGGTTGGTACTAGAATGAATAATACTCGCGTTGAGCAATTCTTAAACAATTTTCTCAATTTCATTCTTCTAGGAAAAGGGATGATGATTAGAGAAACATTGGGAGGAATATTTACTGGGATTGGAGGAATGGAATGATCATGAACACCAGAGGAAGGGGAAACTCCATGGGGAGTGGAAAAAAAATCTTGGTCTTTGGAGACGATAGATTGTAGGTTAGGGTACAAGAGGGTGTCTCAACTACTTGAATTGAATGAAGTTGGAAAATAATGCTCGAATGAACTTTTTTTAAGACATTTCCCATTCGATGGGAACTAATGATTTCATGGGAACCTGATATGATTCCTTGGAACTTATACGGTTGTCCCTCCTATTGGAATTGCATGGTTAATTTCTTAAAATCCACGAGGATGGGGCCAAGAGTTTCTAACCATTTCACACCGAGAAGAATGTCACAACCACCCATGTCTATAGAAAACATACGATATTTCAGGTTGTACTGACCAATTTGGAGACACACATTTTCACAATGCCTGCCACACTTCATGGAACCACCATTGAAGATAGTGATTTAAAAATTGTTGACTGCATGGATATAGAAATTTATTTCCTGGGCAATGCGATGATGAATAAAATTAGAGGTCCTTCCACTATAAACAAGGAAATGAGATTCCTATGCTTAATGTTGTTGATATTATGGTATCTTTAGGAGGTATGAACCTCCATTGTGACCCTTGACAAGATTAGAATGTTCCGGAAGAAAGAAAAGAAGTGAACATAACCCTAGAAGATATGTCGGCTGAGAGAGATAATTAATATGAATTAATTAATAACCAGAATGAGAAGTCAACCTAGGCAATCTGCCAGGATTACTATAAATACAGGGTGCTAGTATTTTATTTGACACACTTCTCAAGATTATAGATAGGCACTTGTGTGCACTACAGTCTGGCAGTCTTGTGCACAAGTTTTGGAAAAGGTGTTGCCACCAATTTTGAAACCTATTGCTTCTATGTTTTGGGTTGGACTCTCTGATAAGATTTGGTTACTTATTTCTTAGTGCATTAGCCTTTCTTGGCTATTGGATTGCTACCAGGATTCTTCTCTTTTTCAAGGTGAAGATGGTCGGAGGGCAGCTTCAGCCTATGGCTGGGTGACAATAGTAATATTGTCAATGGTAAAAAGGGCACATTCTAATAGGTTATGGGCCCACATCTCCGTCACTCAGTCTAATTGTTGGAAGGAAGAAAAGCCATTAGAATATTAATCTCGCTAAAGGATTTCTGCTAGGGTTACTAGCATGAGCATCTTCCAAGACACTGTCACTAGGGTTACTAGCAAGAGCAGTTGCAGAAACCCTAAGACCCTAATCCAACACCTTGTGATGGAACATCTCATTCAAGAAGATGGTAGTCATGTGTGCCTTAGTCCAGTGCATCTCTCAGCACTTTCAGAATGCAGAAATGTCAAAGTTGAAGTTTTGGATCAAAGCATTACCAGTCACATGTCAACTGAAGACATGAGTGAAAAGACTAGTTACCTACACTACTCAACACTCACAGGAAGGATTGAAGACAACATGTGGATAATTGATAGTCGAGATTCTTGGTACATGACATGAGATCAATACATACTCTCAAGTCTAGATTAGAATAGGACATCGTACAAGATAGATCTTGGAGACAAAATCACTTACCCAATCGAATGATTTGGAAAAACCTCCGTCAACTTGAAAACATGTAGCAATGTTCATTTGAGCAATGTCTTATATGTACCTGGTTTAGAAAAGAATCTTGTATCCATATCTTTCCTAGAAGAAAAATGAAACATAATAGATTTCGTAGATGGAAAAGTGTTATCTTGGCATAAAGACTCCAGCATAGAGAATGTTAAGGTTATTGGAACCTGTGAAGGAAATCTATATAGAATACTATAACAAAATGAAGAAGCTCTTGTACATGATGAAGTCAATCCCAATAAAATTTGGCACATAAGGTACACTCATATTAACTATAAAGAATTACCTTTTCTCAAAAATATGGTTGAAGGAATACCAGAATTGCAGTATACACATGAATGAATTTGCAAAGGATATGCTCTTGGAAACAATGTCAAGAAACCATTTCCAAGCAACAACAATAGATCTAAGGAGATTATAGATCTAATACACTCAGATTTTTGTGTTCCAATGCCATTAAAATCTCTAGGAGGTTCTCTTTGCTATTTAATCTTCATACATGATTGTTCAAGAAAGACTTGGTTATATCTTCTTAAGACAAAGGATGAAGTATTCAAAAAAGTTTTAAGAATTTAAAGCAGAGATAGAGAACCTCACGAACAAGAAAATAAAGACCTTAATAATAGATAATGGAGGAGAATACACATCAAAGGAATTTGTTGCAGTCTGTAAATCAACGACGATTAGGAGGGAGCCGATTGTTTCTCATAATCCTCAACAAAAGGGTGTAGCGGAAAGAAAGAGCAGATCTATTGAAGAAATCATGAAGGAACTACTAAACGATCAAGGTTTATCCATGTTCTTATCGGGAGAAGCAGCCATGATGGTAATGTATGTCCATAATAGAAGTCCTCACCACATACTGAAGGACATGACTCTAGAAGAAGACTTCTCAGGTAAGAAACCTAATGGAATATTCGTGGGATATAGAGAATCATGCAAGGCTTATGGGTGAGATTGATTGTCCAAGTTTTTTAGTAGACGAGAATATCATCCAACAAAACTAAGACAAAAAAATGGAGAAAAGCAAAAAAGACATGATTCATGAGACTTTGGAAAGTGGAGGGAGAATTAAACAGGCCAAAGGGAATTAGTAAGAGATCATAGTGACCATCATTATTCCTAAATGTAGTCTTGTGAATGTCTTCCTCTTTCATATGGATCTGGTGGTATCCAAAACATATATCAAGTTTAGTAAAGTATTCAGCACCACACAATAATTTTAATAGATCATTAATGACATGAATGAGAAATATGTCTTTGATGGTGTGTTTTTTGAGGGCATGAAATTATGAACACACGCACCACACGAGAAGAATAGGGGTTGGTACTAGAATGAATAATACTCGCGTTGAACAATTCTTGAACAATTTTCTCAATTTCATTCTTCTGGGAAAAGGGATGACGATCAGAGAAACATTGGGAGGAATATTTCCCGAGACTAGAGGAATGGAATGATCATGAACACCAGAGGAAGGGGAAACTCCATGGGGAGTGGAAAAAACATCTTGGTCTTTGAAGAGGAAAGATTGTAGGTTAGGGTGCAACAGGGTGTCTCGGCTACTTGAATTGAATAAAGTTGGAAAATAATGCTCGAATGAACTTTTTTTAAGAGATTTTCCATTCGATGGGAACTAATGATTTCATGGGAGCCTGATATGACTCCTTGGAACTTATACGAATGTCCCTCCTATTGGAATTGCATGGTTAATTTCTTAAAATCCATGACGATGGAGCCAAGAGTGTGTAACCATTTCACACCGAGAACAATGTCACAACCAACCATGTCTATAGAAAGCATACGACATTTCACGTTGTACTAACCAATTTGGAGACATGCATTTTCACAATGCCTGTCACATTTCATGGAACCACCATTGAAGATCATGATTTAAAAATTGTTGACTGCATGGATATATAAATTTATTTCTTGGGCAATGTGATGATGAATAAAATTAGAGGCCCTTCCACTATAAAGAAGGAAATGAGCTTCCTATGCTTAATGATGTTGATATTATGGTAGCTTCGGGAGTTATGAACCTCCATTGTGACCTTTGACAAGATTAGAATGTTCTGGAAGAAAGAAAAGAAGTGAACATAACCCTAGAAGAGATGTCGATTGAGAGAGATAATTAATATGAATTAATTAGTACCCAGAATGAGAAGTCAGCCTAGGCAGTCTATCAGGATTACTATAAATATAGGGCGCTAGTATTTTATTTGACACACTTCTGAAAATTGCAGATAGGCACTTGTGTGCACTATAGTCTAGCTATCTTGTGTGCAAGTTCTGGAGAAGGTGTTGCCACTAGTTCTGAAGCCTATTGTTTCTATGTTTTGGGTTGGACTCTTTGATAAGATTTGGTTACTTATTTCTTGGTGCATTAGCCTTTCTTGGCTATTGGATTGCTACCAATATTCTTCTCTCTGTCAAGGTCAAGGTGCTCGGAGGGCGGCTTCGGCCTATGGTTGGGTGACAATAGTAATATTGTCAATGGTAAAATGAGCACATTCTAATGGGTTATGGGTCCACACCTCCTTCACTCAATATGATTGTTGGAGGGAAGCAAAGCCATTAGAATATTAATCTAGATAAAGGATTGCCGCTAGGGTTACTAGTAGGAGCATCTTCCAAGACACTGTTGCTAAGGTTACTAGTAGGAGCAGTTGCAGAAACCCTAAGACCCTGATCCAACACCTTGTGATGGAAAATCTCATTCAAGAAGAGGGTAGTCAAGTTTGCCTTAGTCCAGTGCATCTCTTGGCACTTTCAGAACACAAAAAAGTCAAAGTTGATGTTTTCGATCAAGGCATGACCAGTCACATGTCAACCGAAGACATGAGTGAAAAGACTAGTTACCTACACTACTCAACACTCACAGGAAGGATTGAAGACAACATGTGGATAATTGATAGTGGAGCTTCTAGGTACATGACAGGAGATCAATCCATACTCTAAAGTCTATATTATAAGAATACATAGTACAAGATAGATCCTGGAGACAAAGTCACGTACCCAGTCTAAGGATTTGGACAAACCTCCGTCAACTTGAAAACATGTAACAATGTTCATTTGAGCGATGTCTTATATGTACCTGGTTCAGAAAAGAATCTTGTATCCATATATTTCCTAGAAGACAAAGGAAACATAATAGATTTCGTAGATGGAAAAGGGTTATCTTTGCATAAAGACTCCAGCATAGAGAATGTTAGGGTTATTGGAACCCTCGAAGGAAATCTATATAGAATATTACAACAAAATGAAGAATCTCTTGTACATGATGAAGTCAATCCCAATGAACTTTGGCACATAAGGTACGCTCATATTAACTATCAAGAATTACCTTTTCTCAAAAATATGGTTGAAGGAATAACAGAATTGTAGTCTACGCATGAACGAATTTGCAAAGGATGTGCTCTTGGAAAGAATGTCAAGAAACCATTTCCAAGAAACAACAATAGATCTAAGGAGATTCTAGATCTAATACACTTAGATGTTTGTGTTCCAATGCCATTCAAATCTCTAGGAAGTTCTCTTTTCTACGTAATCTTCATAGATGATTATTCAAGAAAGACTTGGTTATATCTTCTAAAGACAAAGGACGAAGTATTCAAAAAAGTTTTAAGAATTCAAAGTAGATATAGAGAACCTCACGAACAAGAAAATAAAGACCTTAAGAACAGATAATGGAGGAGAATACACATCAAAGGAATTCATTTCATTCTTTAAATCAACGGGGATTAGGAGGGAGATGATTGTTCCTCATAATCCTAAACAAAAGGGTGTAGCAGAAAGAAAGAACATATCTATTGAAGAAATCATGAAGGAACTACTAAACGATCAAGGTTTATCCATGTTCTTATGGGGAGAAGTATCCATGATGGTAATATATGTCGAAAAGAGAAGTCCTCGCCGCATACTGAAGGACATGACTCCAGAAGAAGCCTTCTCAGGTAAGAAACCTAATGTGGAAAACCTAAGAATATTTGGATGTCCTGTTTACTCTCACATTCCCAAGGACAACAGAAATAAAGTAGAACCCTCGGGAAAGAAGGGCATATTCATGGGATATAGCGAATCATCCAAGGATTATAGAATCTATATTCTTGAACAACATAAGATTGAAGTCAATAGAGACGTGAACTTCAATGAAAAGATGGCTTTCGAGAAATCCATAGAAGAAACTATAGAAGAAGAAGAGAATGAAGATCCTATTAAAGAAAGCACAGAAAACCATAAATATGAAAAGGAAAAACCTGATCATCCTATGCAACCATGTGAGACCATTGATTCAGACACCATACTTAAGACCAAGAAACGACCAGCTTGGCTTGAAGCTACCTTACAAGAAGCAGAAAGACTCAATGTACCAGATGGGACATTTAGAAAAATTAAGAAGCCTAAAAGACTCTCAAGCTATGCAGCATGTATGAAAAAGATTCTAGATGAAGAACCTACCACGTTTGAAGAAGTAGTTCAAAAGAAACAATGGAAAGAAGCTATGTCGGAAGAACAACAATCTATCATTAAAAATGATGTATGGGAAATTGTTCCTAGACCTAAAGAAAAAAAAGTGGTAAGTTCAAAATGGGTATATAATATCAAACATGTAGCAGACGAAAGCGTGGATAAATATAAAGCAAGGTTCGTAGCTAGAGGGTTCTCCCAGAAGGAGATAGAAGACTATGCAAAAAAAAATTGTCCGATTGCTAGATATACTTCCATTAGAGCTATCGTATCTCTTGTTGCTTCCATGGGATGGAGCTTACATCGGATGGATGTAAAAACAACTTTCCTCAATGGAGCAATTGAAGAAGAAGACTACATTGAACAACCTCAAGGGTTTGAAGTACATTCGAGAGACACTCATGTTTGGATATTAAAGAAAGTCTTATATGGACTCAGGCAAGCTCCAAGAGCTTGATATGCCATAATAGATACCTATCTAATGAGACATGGTTTCTCCAAAAGTCATGCAGATCCAAACCTTTACTACAAAGTCGTGAACAATGCACTTGTGATTCTACTACTATATGTTGACGATCTATTGCTAAGAGGTGAAGAATCTCTCATCATCTAGTGCAAAAAGAAACTAGCTTCTGAGTTTGATATGAAATATCTTGGTCTCATGCATTATTACTTGGGACTAGAAGTATGGCAGAAGTGTGGTGAAGTATTCCTTGGACAAGGAAAGTATGCAATAAAGATTCTCCAGAAGTTTGGAATGATAGATTGCAAATCCATGGACACTCCTATGACTACAGACATAAGAAAAGTAAGAGATTCAGATTCTGATCTAGTACATCCATCACTATATTGGCAATTGATTGGGTCATTCATGTATTTGGTAAATACTCAAATAGGCATTTTCTTTTCTGTGACGACACTAAGACAATTCCAGGTGGAACCTAGACATGAGCATTGGATAGTTGCAAAGCATGTCCTAAGATATATTCCTCGGACAATAAACTATGGTATAATATATACCACATCTAGTGACATATAGCTTCATGGATTAACAGATTCAGATTGGGCAGGAAGTGCAGAAGACATAAAGAGTACTTCAGGGATGTGTTTTATCTTGGGCTCCGCTATGATATCTTGGGGCAGCAGGAAATAGAAGTGATGCAGGAGCATCTCAAGCGAGCGAGCACGGAAGCAAAAGACAACTAGACAAGCACCCAACGCAAATTTTGAAATTGTGTTGAAGTTGATGCACCAATCTTAAATAAGATAATTAATAAGGAGCGCCCTTGTATAATGTAATCAGACCTTGAGAAATACGCTCTCGTCCTTAGTAGGTAGAAGGCATTTATGGTAGTTAATGCAAGTAGATAGAATACAATTCTAGATTAGACAGTTTTAGAGCACAAGAGGGAAACGAGATATAGACACCCTCATTGTGTATTGTAACATTATCATGAAGAGATTATTCTAAAGAGTAGAGAGGAGAAGTAGAGAGTTGTGTACCAGACTCCATGTATAGAAGTTCTGAATTAATACAAGAAAGTTGTGATTCAGACTCATGGTGTTCATATATTCTCTATGTATGTATATTGAATGTTATGTTCATGGTTATTTTACCTTTTCTACTATACATTTTCTTTTATGCTATGTATGAATGATTTCTTGTTGAATGTTTTAAATCTGAGAGGAAAGGGGAAAGGAATGAGTTACAATTGTTTCTCTATCTGAGCAAGAGTTCCTACAAGGAGTGCAGTTGAATTGTCCGCAAGGAGTGTATTAACAAAGAGTTCATAGGTTTGTCTCTGAAAGCTCAAACTAGATAGCTTTTGTTCTCATTCACTCAGAAGTGTAGTTAAGCACAAGAGCCGTGCAAGGAGTGTGCAGGCCGAGTAAAGTCTCAGAGTTTTGAATCTGAGTGAAGTATTGAGAGACTGTTGTTGCAGGTGTGCGAAAATTTGAAGGATTTCAACACTTGGAAGTGTTGAAAATATTCCGCAAGGAGTGCGTGCAAGGGTTTTCTGAAGCACTTGAAGTTGTGGGAAAGTTCAGAAGGATTTGGACCTTCGAAGGAGTCGAAGGGAGGCAGAGGCCAAGGACCTTGAAAGTTTGAAGGAAGGCGTAGGGACGTCGGACCACAGGAGGAGAAGTTCCACGAAGAGAGACCCGTTGCTTAGTTCGCACAGAAGTTCACAAGGGAAAGACGGACGATCGAAATTCTCTGTGGGGAATTCGCGAAATCCCGTGAGCCGTCATATCTCACGAAGGATCAAGGGAGTTACTCCAAGCATTCCTAAAGGTGCAAGCTCAGGAGGATCAAAACCATAGATCCAAGCCACAAGGACTGTTGGATTTACACGTGGATTCCTATATCAGGGTTTCTTAGGTGGAAGTCCCGTAAACTTTGCAATGGGAATCGCGATATCACAAAATGCGAAGTCGCGAAGGGACAACAGAGTGGACAGGTGGCACACTCTCGACAAGGAAGTCAATTCAGTTGACCGTTTCAGGGTTTCATGGAGTGAAGTTCCTAATTCCTTGCATTAGGATTCGCGATATTGTGAAATCTGAAGTCCTGATGGAGTAAAGGGGCATTGAAAGGTCAACCCTATGGATGCATCAGCATTTTGGAAAATCGAGTTTCAGGAATTGCGGGAACAAGTGGCTTGACACCGCGACCGTCGAAATCATGATAAGGCGAAGTCCAAAAAAGAAAGAGGAAAGGTCAGCGTTGACTGTTTTCAGGTTTCAGAGATCTGAAGATAAGGCGCTTGACCACCGGATCCGTGTAAGTGCGAAGTCCGATCTCCCGAAGTACAAGGGGGAAATTCTTGAAGTTGATTGTGGGTATAGATTTCCCGAAAGTGAAAATAGAAGAGCCAACTCCAAAATCTCTTCGGGCCAGTGTAAGGGAAAAGATCTTGTTGGCGTGGACCTTCCGACCTGCGGGTTGAGGAGGGTAATGCATCATCACATTTGGTATCAGAGCTCAGAAAGGTTTTTTTCTTTCTGTAGAAGAGAAAAAGAATCCACCATGCTGCCGAGAAGAAGGGACAGACAAACACACAATCTACTAGAGGATAGGGCAATGCCAAGGAGAAGAGGTAGGTAGATGACTGATCCAGCTATGGAAAAAGAAATGCGTGATTTATGCACTAGACTTGAAGATATGGAGACATCACAGAGACGTATAGTCAGTGTTGGGGATCTTAGTGATTCCGAAAGTGAAATTGAGGTTGAACATGAGGAAGAAGTTGCAGCCGAAGATGCAGCTAACGAACGTTTGATTAAGGCTATTTCAAGAATGAGTGCAAGAGCGAAAATGGACATTCTAGTTTATGAGGGAAATCTGGATGCAAAGGAGCTTCTAGACTAGATTAGAGCTATGGACACATACTTTGACTATGAATATGTCGAAGAGGACAAGAAGGTCAAGCATGCTATCACAATATTGAAGGGACATGCAACATTGTGGTGGGATGGACTACAAGCTGACAGAAGGTGCAAGGGTAAGGAAAAAATCAAATGATGGGATAGAATGACCGCGAATATGAAAGAGAAATTCATCCGCAGGGACTACCGGATTACTCTATTCAGGAGAATAAAAAACCTGAGACAGAAGCTAATGACAGTGAAAGAATACACTGAT
Source organism: Picea mariana (assembly GCA_032191745.1). Taxonomy (NCBI): domain Eukaryota; kingdom Viridiplantae; phylum Streptophyta; class Pinopsida; order Pinales; family Pinaceae; genus Picea; species Picea mariana. The sequence goes on from JASDQU011403773.1 coordinate 31,349, forward strand.
GAATTCTACAAGTTGAACATCAAGGTAGGTCATTAGGAGAGTGATGATGAGAAAGTTGCTAGATACATGAATGGCCTGAGATACAACATTCAGGATGAGATGAGCATGGTAACCATCAGAACAGTAGAAGATGCTTACCAAATGGATCTAAAAGTGGAAGAGAAGCTGAGTTGAAAGCAGGGTCAAAGAGGTCAAGGCAGAAGTCAGCACAAGGGAAAATCAGTTGCCCAGGATAAATATCAGAAGCCCAAGGAGGATTGGAAGAAACCTCAGACTCAAACTGAGAGAGGTGGAAGCTCACAGCGAGGGAAACATATTGAGTAGAGAGGAGATTATGCTGATAGTAGTATTTTTCCTCATACCAGAGGTAGAGGAAGAGGAAGAGGTGGAGCAATAACCTGCTTCACATGTGGCAAGAATGGGCACAAGTCTTACCAGTGTCCAGATAAAAAAAAAGAGAGTGGAGAAACTCACATCGCTGAAGCACAGAGGTGAGATGTTGAGGCATAAGATGCTGAAGGCGGAAGATCATTGATGATGCGAAAAGCTCTTTTGACACCAGATAAGGTGGTGGAGAGTTCGGTCCAAAGAAACAGACTTTTCAGGACTTCTTGCAAAACCAAGGACACGGTATGCGAGGTCATTGTGGGCAGTGGTAGCATAGATAATCTCGTTTCTACGGAGATGGTAGAAAAGAGGGAGCTGGAGACGATTGATCATCCAAGCCCATACAGAGTTTCGTGGCTACAAAAAGGACATCAGGTAACTGTCACTAAACAGTGTTTAGTTGAATTTAAGATAGGAGGATATAATGATAAGATATTGTGTGATGTTATTCCTATGTATGTTTGTCATCTAGTGCTGGGTAGACCATGGAAATATGACAAGAATGTGATTCATGATGCGAGAATGAACACATACACCCTAGAGAAGAATGGGAGGACTCACATGTTTCTTCCATTTAAGGATAAGGAGGTGAAACTTGAAGTAAGCAACACTACACTTCTCATGAGTGGGAAGGAACTTCTTACAGAGGTTAAGAAGAAGGAGGATCCACAGTTCATTGTGGTCTGGAAACTGAAGATTGTTTTGACCAGCACAAGAGTAGATGATTTACCAAAAAAAGTTCAGGAACTACTAGAAGAGTTCGCTGACATAGTAGTGGATGAACTACCTCATTCGTTGCCACCGATTAGAAGTGTGAGTCATCATATTGATCTCATACCATAAGCCAATTTGCCAAATAAATCCACGTACAGATTGATGCCACAGGAGAATGAAGAGGTCAAAAGACAAGTCCAGGATTTGTTGGACAAAGGTTTGGTCAGGGAAATCTTGAGTCCGTGTGTTGTTCCAACAGTCAGAGTCTGAAGAAAGACAGAGGATGGAGGATGTGTACTGACTCGAGGGCGATCAACAAGATAGCCATCATGTACAGATGTCCATTGCCAAGGATGGATGATCTGATGGATTTCTTGAGTGGAGAAAAATTCTTTTCAAAAATTGATTTGAAAAACAGTTACCATCAAATCCACATGAGAGAAGGCGATGAGTGGAAGACAACATTCAAAACAAATGAAGGATTGTATGAATGTCTTGTTATGCCATTTGTCTTAACAAATGCGTCGAGTACCTTCATGAGGTTGATGAATGAAGTCCTGAGGGAGTTCATCGGAAAATTTGTTATCATATATCTGGATGACATATTGGTTTTCAATAAAACAGTGGTAGAGCATTTGAAGCATTTGGCTACAGTGATGCAGAAATTACAATAGGAGAAGCTATTAATAAACATGAAGAAATTCTCATTCATGAAGATGGAGCTCATTTATTTGGGATTTGTTATTTCTGTAGATGAGTTGAGGATGGATCCAGATAAGGTGGAGGTAATCAAAAATTGGCCATCACTGAACAATATCTTTGAAGTGAGAAGATTTCACGGATTGGATAGTTTCTACCAAAAATTCATCAGGAATTTCATGGGATTAGTGCACGGATGATGGATACAGTGAAGAAAAGACACAAGTCTTTTCACTGGACAGAAGAGGCTGAGAAGAGTTTTAATTTGTTGAAGAGGAAGATTATGGAACAACCAATTTTGGTGTTGCCTAATTTCCAAAAGACATTTCAAGTGAAATGCGATGCAAGTGGGTTTGCAATAGGGGTGGTATTGAGTAAAGAGGATAGGCGGATAGCATACTTCAGCGAGAATCTGAATGAAGTGAAAGTGAAATACTCCACTTATGATAAGGATTTTTATGCTATTATACAAACATTGAAGAAATGGAGACATTACTTGATCCCGAAAGAGTTTGTCTTGTACAATGACAATCATGCATTGCAGTTTGTGACTCAATAGGAGAATTTGAATCAGAGACATGTAAAATGGGTTGAATACATGCAAAATTTTACTTTTTTGATTAAACATATTTCCGGTACTGCTAACAAAGTTGTTGATGCTTTGAGCAGGAAGTGTTTGCTATTGCAGGAGTTCAAAGTCAAAATGTTGGGTTTTGATGATCTCAGGAACATGTATGCAGATGATCAGGATTTTAAGAAAGTGTATGAAGCAGCTGCGAATCCAATTCTCAGAGATAGAAGCCAATGGGTAGAATACATGACCCAGGAAGGATTATTGTTTAAAGGTAATCAACTATATATTCCGAAATGCTCAATGAGGGAGAATTTGTGGAAGGAGAAACATAGTGGAGGATTGGTAGGACATTTTGGTCATGACAAGACGTTCGCAAAGTTGAATGAGTCATATTTTTAGCTGGGAATGCAAGCGGACATCTATAGATTCGTGGACAGATGTAGAATTTTCTAGCATTCGAAGGGAAGGAAATAGAATGCAGGGTTTTATCAACCATTGCCCATCCCTGAAAGGTCGTGGGATGCGATCAACGTGGATTTCATATTGGGGTTGCCAAGAACACAAAGGGGTTTTGACACAATCTTTGTGGTGGTGGATAGATTTTCCACGATGGCACACTTCATTCCATGTCAGAAGACCAATGACGCAACTCACATTGCAAATCTGTTTTTAAAAGAAGTCATTAGACTTCACGACTTACCAAGGAGCATAGTTTCAGATCAAGACAAAAAGTTTGTAGGACACTTTTGGAGGACCTTATGGAAGAAGCTAGGAACTAACTTGTAATTTAGTTTGTCTTATCATCCTTAGACGGATGGACAAACAAAAGTGGTAAACAAAAGTCTGGGAGACTTGTTGAGAAGCCTAGTGGAAAAACACCACATCCAGTGGGACAACATATTACCATACGCAGAGTTTTCTTATAATGAATTAGTTAACAGAAGCATAGGGTAGAGTCCGTTTCAGATTGTCTATGGCATGCAGCCGAGAGGAGTTTTTGAGTTGAGAGATTCATAACATAATGCAACTAGGAGCGCTAGTGCAGAAGATTTCACAGAGGTGATGAAAGAACATCACAACCAGGTGAAGGAGCGATTGCAGAATTCAAGCCAGGAATATAAGTGCAGAGCAGATCAACACAGGAGACAACTTCAATTTGAGGTTGGTGATTTGATTCTGGCACATTTGAGAAAGGCAAGGTTCCCGAGAGGAACATATAATAAACTAAATATGAAGAAAATCGGACCATGTAAGCTCTTGAATAAATTTGGGGCAAATGCTTACGATATTGAATTACCCGATGAGATCAAAATTTCTCCGATATTCAATATCTCAGATTTGTACCCATATAAAGTTGAGGAAGCGGGGATAGGAAATGAGCAACCAATGATCCAGTGGACAAAGAAGATGCCAGTTGGAGAAAATCCGCAAATGGAGCACATACTGGACAAAAGAGTGAGAAAAAAGACCAAGCAAAAGCAATATTTTGAATATTTGGTCAAGTGGAAGGGCCATCTAGTTGAAGATGCCAGCTAGGAGAACGAAGCGGAGATCCAGAAGCATGGATAGACCATGCGTGAGCTCATGGACAGGAGCCCATGAAAATTTTCAAGAAAGAGAGTATGATGCAGGAGCATCTCAAGCGAGCCAACGCGGAATCAAAAGACAGTTGGACAAGTGCCCAACACAAATTTTGAAATTGTCTTGAAGTTTATGCACCAATATTAAATAGGATAATTAAGAAGGAGCTCCCTGGTATAATGTAATCGGACCCTGAGCGATCCGCTCTCATCCTTAGTAGGTAGAAGAAATTTATGGTAGTTAATGCAAGTAGATAGAATTCAATTCTAGATTAGACAGTTTTAGAGCGCAAGAGGGAAATGTGATATAGACACCCTCATTGTGTATTGTAACATTAGCGTGAAGAGATTATTCTGAAGATCATAGAGGAGAAGTAGAGAGTTGTGTAGCAGACTCCATGTACAGAAGTTCTGAATTAATACAGGAAAGTTGTGATTCAGACTCATGGTGTTCATATATTCTCTGTGTATGTATATTGAATGTTATGATCATGGTTATTTTACCTTTTCTACTGTACATTTGCTCGTATGCTATGTATGAATGATTTCTTGTTGAATGTTTGAAATCTGAGAGGAAATGGAAAAGGAATGAGTTTCAATTGTTTCTCTATCTGAGCAAGAGTTCCTGCAGGGAGTGTAGTTGAATTGTCCGCAAGGAGTGCATTGACGAAGCATTCAGAGGTTTGTCTCTGAAAGCTCAGACTAGATATCTTTTGTTCTCATTCACTCAGAAGTTCAGTTAGGCATAGGAGCTGTGCAAGGAGTGCGCAGACCGAGTAAAGTCTCAGAGTTTCGAATCTGAGCGAAGTATTGAGAGACTGTTGTTGTAGGTGTGCACAGAGTCGAAGGATTTCAACACTTGTAAGTGTTGAAAATCTTCCGCAAGGAGAGCGTGCAAGGGTTTTCTGAAGGACTCGAAGTTGTGGGAAAGTTCAGAAGGATTTGGACCTTCGAAGGAGTCAAAGGAATGCAAAGGCCAAGGACCTTAAAAGTTTGAAGGAAGGCGTAGCGACGTCGGACCGCAGGAGGACAAGCTCCACGAAGAGAGACCATTTTCTTAGTTCACGCAGAAGTTCACAAGGGAAAGATGGACGGTCGAAATTCTCTGTGGGGAATTCGTGAAATCCCATGAGTCATCATATCTCATGAAGGAGCAAGGGAGTTACTGCAAGCATTCCTAAAGGTGCAAGCTCAGGAGGATCAAAACCATAGATCCAAACCACAAGGACCATTGGATTTACACGTGGATTCCTATATCGGGGTTTCGTAGGTGGAAGTCCTGTAAACTTTGCAATGGGAATCACGATATCATGAAACACGTAGTCACAAAGGGATAAAAGGATTTTGTGGGCCACAGAGGACAACATAGTGGACAGGTGGTGCACTTTCGACAAGGAAGTCAATTCAATTGACCATTTTGGGGTTTCATGGAGTGAAGTTCTGAATTCCTTGCATTAGGATTTGCGATATTGCAAAATACGAAGTCCCGACGGAGTAAAGGGGTGTTGAAAGGTCATCCTTACAGACGCATCGACATTTCGGAAAATCAGGTTTTGGGAATCACAGGAACAAGCGGCTTGACACCTCGACCGCCGAAATCGTGATATGGAGAAGTCCGAAAAAGAAAGAGGAAAGGTCAGTGTTGACTATTTTCAGGTTTCAAAGATCTAGAGATAAGGTGGTTGACCACCAGATCCATGTAAGTGCGAAGTCCGATCTCCCGAAGTACAAGGGGGAAATTCAGAAAGTTAATTGTGGGTATAGATTTCCCGAAAGGGAAAATAGAAGAGCCAACTCCAAAATCTCTTCGGGCCAGTGTAAGGGAAAAGATCCTGTTGGCATGGACCTTCTGACCTGCGGGTTGAGGAGGGTAACCGCGTCATCAAGAAGTATATCACACTCAACACAGTAGAAAAAGAATATATTACAGAATGTAAGGCATGCACAGAGGGAATATGGATGAGAAATCTAATCTCTGATTTATTTGATCAGGTTCCAGATTCAACCATAATACACTGTGACAATCAGAGTTGTATAAGGCTATCAAAACACCCAATGTTTCATGAACGATCGAAACATATTGATATCAAATACTACTTTATTCAAGATAAAGTCCAAGAAGGAGAAGTAAAGCTCCAGTATAACCCCACAGATGAGCAGACAACAGATAGGCTAATAAAGCCTTTGTCCAGAATAAAGTTTGCATATCTTTGAGACAAATTGGGGATTGTGGAAATAACTCCCTTAGTCGAAAGGGAAGAAATGACTATGCAAGTTGGGAGGGAGCACTAACATT
>JASDQU011403773.1:37786-48779 GCA_032191745.1 Picea mariana
CATGGGTTATGATCTAGGGCAATCTCTCTTCTTGAGGGTTTCTCATGAAGACTAGATCACCTCATCCGACAATGATTTCCGATTATGGTTAACATGAAAAATTGTTTGTTTTGAAGGTTGGTGCAGGACAATCATTTCCTTAGGAAATGGTTTGGATAGGCATTCCTTAGGGAAAATTCATTCTCTCTAGGTTGCACTTTGTTTAGTGTTGGAGGAATGGCCCAAGGTGGGGAATCGTTCAGGTTCAACAATCAGGGACATGCATTCCATAGGGAAGACTCATTCTCTCTAGGCTGCACTTTGTTTAGTGCTAGAGGAATGGCCTAGGGTGGGTAATGGTTTAGGCTCATAAATCAAGACAATTATTCTTACTTGCTTGAGAAGAATACTTCAGATAGCCCATCATTGATGTTCTACTCTGAGGGAATATGCTCTTTAAGATCTCATAGATGTGAGTGAAATAATGTCCCAGATGATTCAATTTATATCATAACAATATTTTCTTTGTAGGTTGATATCAGATGATTATTATGGAGACTGCATATCTCGAGACAGTAGAATTATGCTATTATGGTGGATATGTTCGACTGTTTTTGACTGTGTGTCATGGTTTGAGTATTTTTGTACTACCATGGATAAACACAGTTGTGTTCTATCAATTTATATTGTACCTGTTGTGATGGAAATTATCTAGTTGGATAATAATGACGGTGCTCATGATGCTACAAGTTGAATGGTTTGTTTGTGCTCAAGACCATTATTGGTTATACCTCCATAGCTAGGAGGGAGTGTTGATATTATGGTAGCTTCGGGAGGTATGAACCTCCATTGTGACCTTTGACAAAATTGGAATGTTCCAGAAGAAAGAAAAGAAGTGAACATAACCCTAGAAAAGATGTCGACTGAGAGAGATAATTAATATGAATTGATTAGTACCCATAATGAGAAGTCGGCCCAGGTAGTCTGTCGATATGACTATAAATACAGGGTGCTAGTCTTTCATTTGACAGACTTCTCAGAATTGCAGACAGGCACTTTTGCGCACTGCAATCTGGCAGTCTCGTGCGCAAGTTTTCGAGAATGTGTTGCCGCCAGTTTTGAAGCCTATTGCTTCTATCTTTTAGTTTGGACTCTCTGATCATCTTTGGTTACTTCTTTATTGGTGCATTAGCCTTGCTTGCCTATTGGATTTCTACCAGGATTCTTTTCTCTATCAAGGTCAAGGTGATTGGAGGGTGGCTTCGGCTTATGGTGGGGTGACAATAGATATATTATCAATGGTATAACGATAACACCCTAAAAAATGTTGCCAATGATATTGATGGTTTGGGGAGAAAATAAGTGAGTGAGAACATGTAGCGAAATCAATGGTTTAACTTCTAGCGGATCATAGGGTGGAGTAGAAACATAAGATGGGGGTAGTTCATCCACCAGTGAAAATTGAAGCTCCTGGTTAGTGGCATGTTTAGAAATGGCCATTAAAAGCTTATGCTCCTTATAGTTGTGCCCCGGAAAATATTTTTCATCAAAACTATAACAAAGGCCCTTGAGTTTGAATTCGATCATTTCTGCCCAAGTTAATTTCTATATATTAACAGGATTAGTAGGAGGGGCAATAATGCCCTTTTTTTTGAAAGCAGCTTGTTCAAATGCAACAATAAATTATTCCATTATACCTGGAAGTTTCAACTTGGTCAAACATCTATGGTAGTCCATGTCCGTGTCAAAGATCTCATAAAGTTCAACCACAAACTGTGTCCAAGAAAAATACCCTTGGCATGATCTTTTATGAAATTTCCACCATTTTCAACATTTAGGATCCATATAGAGGAAATCATAATGAATTATGGCGAAGTCATCAATAATGCCATGTAGGGAAATGTATTTTTGAATTTGAGTAACCTAACCAGTGGGATTCGAGCCATTAAATTTGTTCACGATGAAGGGGTTTGGACTGAGAAGTTAGGGAATTGGAGGAAGAAAAACCTTTTGTGTTAAAAGGTTGTTCAAATGCGGTAAGGTCACTAAGAATATGAATTTTTTTGAAGAGTCGGGAAGCAAAGGATTCAAGTTGGTTATTGAGTTAGCCAATGATGTCCTTCTTCATGGCCTATTTCATATCTTCCATGTCCTTCTTCATGTTCTGTTTCATGTGTTCCATTTTGGCATCTAGAGTTGAATGGACATCAATTACTAGGTATTGGTTGTGGGTGTGTTCCATGGTGAAAGTGAAACATAGGAATGGGGCATATGGGTCTACAAGGAAAGGGTTTATTGATGAAGGGTATGACTATAATCATGGAGAATAGTTTAATCCAATGGAATAGGTGGGAAATAAGGTTGCTGGAAAGGGTGGTTGGGTCAATGCAAAAAAAAGGATGACAAGTGATAGATACCACTACAATCAAGTTTAAAAGGGGAATCCAATGGGGTAGATTCTAAATAAGGTTGTTGGGAAGGGGTTTGGTTCCAAAGGAAAATAAAGGCTTAAAAATGATATCTATCATTGTGATCAGGGGGAAGAGAGGAATCCAATGGGATAGGAGCGTTATAAGGCTATCGGTAGGACAAATGTACTTTTTTTTTCTCTTACAAGTCTGTAGAGTTATACTTTGGCCTGAAGAATACAACAATGAAAAATGGCCCAAATTGTTAATAGGAAAAACTCTATAGTAATTTCACAACCATAATGAAGGAGGTGAGCTTGCGCAGAAATAGATCTCATATATTCCTTTTATGTTTTATTTCTTTCTCGGAGCTTAGGGTTTACACGGTTGCTACATAGAAGGATTTTTCCTATGTTATAGCGCTATAATATACGTGAGAGGTTGAAAAGCAGTACTCAACCAAATATCTTAGGGAACCAACTAAGGTGGATCGATTGTACCTTTATCTGTACTACCTAATTGCTCAGGTACTAGAGAGTATCTTCCCCAGTGATGTTCTTGGTGTCACTATACTTGTCACGCGGTCGATCGGTTGATCTAGGGATGATATTAGGAGACCTACGAGACTCCCAATATACTTGACAATATGTGGCAGTGATGGTTGTGTAAAAATTTTGTTTGATGTGGTACAACTCAAAAGGTATCCACATGTATTACAAATGTTTCCAACAAGGTGAAATTCTAGTTTCTAGATAACCCTATGAAACCATCTGTATTTCCCGCATGTAGTCTTTCCCTCTATATTTTACCCATTGAATGACACATATATGTGCTTTCAAGACATCGATAGTACATGTCTCTGCCTTGAAAAAAATTCCCAGAGTTTCCATAGATTAAAGTGCTCTAGTGCCACTTGTTAGGTACTAGATATATTATAATAAGAGAAAAACAAAAACACTATTGAAATATCAGTGGAACAACAAAATGTAGAGGACCACAATACAAAAAATGATACCTTTATTGATAGAAAACAATGTTCACTTTCCTCTTCGAAGGGGAAACCTCCAACATAACAATTCCCTATTACAATAATTCTCAAGACAAATATTTCTCATGCCTTATACTCTTATTTATACTATTTCTATCTTTTAAAGAAAATTGTAGACGAATATATTTCTAGAAGCGGACGCTTCTATTAGATCTTCTTACATTGACTTGTTCACATTTATTAAATAGACCTTATTACATAGAAAATATATTATTCTACTTACTTGAAGGGTTAGGGAGGTTTGGTCCCTAACAAACCTATCACATCAAGTCATCACTAACCTTATCCTAAACACCACGCACTAATTCAAAGCTTTACATTGCTAATCTAAAAATCACTTTACCCAAGTGAGAATTTTTATAATAAAATCTAAAGCTTCACAATGTTGAAAACACCTTGACTTTTTAGTGTAATTTATTGAAGAAACCCCTATGATTTGACCTTCTCATTCAATGGTAATATTTTGGCTCTTGGTATTTACATATGTACTCCAAAACCTCCATGATTTGACCCTTTTAATTCAATAATGTTGTTTTGGCACTTTGTATGTCCCGGTGTACTACAAACCTAAAACTACATAATTTGTTTTCAAAAAAAAATATATTGCATATGTCTACTATTGCTCTTGAGTACATTTATTAAGTACAAATAATACATCTACTATTACTTTTGCAAAATATGAATTAAACTTTTAATAAAATCTCATTTTATTTTAAAATCCCACTAAAACTTATGCATTTTATATTTCTATTAATATTCCAATATAATCTTGGTTACGAAAACGGGTTAAATCGCATAAGACTTTTCTTTAGGAATGTTTAGATTATATGGATAAGTAAAATCATCTTTATAATATATTTTGTTGTAATATTAGATAACAATCGAATTAAAATATTTAATTATATCAATTTTATTAATAAACTAGTTAAAGTGATAATTGATTTTATTCATAAATTTAAATTTAAATTGTTTTATTAAAATATTAATTTTAAGTTTTTTATCAAAACACAATTATCAAGTTATTATTAAATAACAACTATATATTTTAATAAACTTTATCTATTAATAAATCATTTAAATTTAACTTTAAATTTATTATTAAATTTGAATTTAATTCTTTAATCATAATATTAATTTTAAATTCTTACTAAATTATAACTATATCAAATTTTCAAGTTATTATTAAATAACAACTATATATTTTAATAAACTTTATCTATTAATAAATCATTTAAATTTAACTTTAAATTTATTATTAAATTTGAATTTAATTCTTTAATCATAATATTAATTTTAAATTCTTACTAAATTATAACTATATCAAATTTTCAAATTGTTATTACATAGAAAGTATATTATTCTACTGCTTTATCCTGGATATTACCTATACCTACAAGTGCAAAGCTTTACATTGGTAATCTAAGAATCACTTCAGCCAAAATTTGTATAATAAAATCTAAGCTTCGAAACGTTGAAAAGCACCTTAACTTAGTGTAGTTTATGGAAGAAACCAGTATGATTTGACCTTTTCATGCAAGGACGATAGTTTTGTACGTGTTCTTTACATTTGTACTCCAAAGCCTCCATGATTTGACCTTTTCTTTCAATAATGAGATGATATTTTGGCACTTTGTCATTCCATATGTACTATACATCTAAAATTGTATACTTTGTTTTGAATAGAATTTATATTACATATGTCTAGATCTTGAGTACATTTATTAATTGCAAATAATACATCTCCTAGTATTTTTGCAAATTATCAATTAAATTTTTAATAAAATCACATTTTTATTTTAAAATCCCACTAAAATTTATGCATTATATATTTCTATTAATATAATTCTATTTTTAAATTTATTAAATAAGAAATTATTTAAATTTAATTTTAAGTTTATTAAAAAATTTGAATTTATTTTTTTAATTGTGTTATTAATTTTAAATTGTCTTTAAAATACAATTCTATTGAATTGTTACTAAACCAATTTTTCTAAGTGAAAAATTTTAAATTTTTTTCAAGTTTTACACTCTAAAAAAGATTAACACTCTCCCCGGATGGGGTGACACGAGTACAGGAAGGGGGAGCGAGGTGGCAAGGGGAGGTGGCGAGGGGAGGCGGGGGGCCTTTATTTACCGTCCTCCCCACACACTCTGCGATTCATTGTTTGCGTCACCCCCTGCCATTTCCGTAGAATGGAGCTCCTCAGCACGAGCGCCCGCGGTTCGATCTGTCAGCGCACTCAGCTCGGAACTTTAATGGCGTTTATGATGGTATATTGGCTCATCCACCTCCTCGCGAGCTCCATTATGCTCGACCAACCTTCTGTGCAGCGCGATTTCTCGGCTCTCCTCTCTGTTCCGGCCATGCCGCGCCTGAGGGGGAAGCCACGCAGGGGAGCGGGATGGTATGCAGCCGCCTCCCGCCGGAAACGACATAGGGAAATTCAGAGTGCTCTGTCTCTAGCCAAACGACGACGTCGACAGGCAATTCGGGCAGCGAATTCACCACCTGGCACAGTCATTGAAGAGGATCCAAGCATTCAGCTCCCACTGGACTTCTCGAACCAGAGAATGGTCACCTTCCCCGACGATTGGGACCCCCTTGCCCGCGTATTCCGTCTCACTCCTCCAGGCAGCACCTCTTTCGAACAGGCGATGGAGGGTGACCCTGGCCCAACGCATTGCACCATTGAAGAGGAACAGGAGATAGAAGCGGAACCGGCTCAGCACGAGGAAAGTCATGGTCCGACTGAAGCTCAGCCACGGTCGACCTCGCCGCCTCCTTTGCCATCGGAGCAATTGCCCCTTATCTTCGATCTCAGAAGCCTCGTCGAGGACTTAATCTTTCGCGTGGTCTGCACCAACCAGAGATTGGATATGCTGCTTACAGCTCACTCCTGTGCCTCGCCCAAGCAAATGTGTCCTACCTGTGCTCAGCCATACGCCATTCCAACTCGAGCTCCAGCAGCACAGGAAGACAAAGAACGCCCCGGATAACAGGTCACAGACTTAGCATGTTTTTCTTAAAGTTTATTGTTATATTTTCTCAGGACAGGAGTCCTCTAGCTGTCAGTAGACATAGTCTTAGATACTCCATTAGCAGACTATTGTTAGTTAAGATTATTCCCCCTGGTTTCCTACGGGAGGGTGGCTCTGTGCTTTCCATCTTTTTTTGACTTGTCACAGTGATATCGCTAGGTGTCCTGGTTTCCTCTACAGGCAGGACACCTGATTCATAACTGGCATGTATCTCCTTTTTTGGCTTAAGTTTTAATAAAAAGGTCCCATCTTTTATTTAAAAACAAAAAAACAAAAAAATTTCAATAAAAAAAAAGAAAAAAAGATTAACACTCTAAAAATTCGATCAATACCCTTGAAATACCCTTGAAAGATCTAAAATTAAATGGATCTAAATTAATTATTATTCATTCTCTCAATCTCTATATATAATTAATGGAAAAAACATAATTTTATTATTATTATTTTAATATTTAATTATTATTTTAATAAGTTATGTTACATAGTAAAAATATTATAATGAATCAAAATACATATATTTAAATATTTAAATGTTCTCAATTACTTAATAAAGTCTAAAGATCATAGTTTCTAATTAGATATCTTCTTTCTCAAAAAGGATTAAAAATCACTTATAATCATAAAAATGTAAAATAAGTTAAAAAATAAACAAATATTTATATTATTATTAATTTATAAATTCAAAATAAACAATTTTGAAAAATAAAAAATATAGTTTTACCAAAATTCTACGCTTCTAAGGTGTACCTTCTGCCCATGTATGGGTTAGGCTATATCAACGGCGAGATTGTAAAACATATTTTCAGATTATGCTTTGAAATTAAAAGGGTGGGATCGTAACAAATTTTACCTATCGAACGGTTACAAATGATCACAATTTAGATATTCTGACACGAAGCGTGTCAGAGGTGGCTCCCTTGCAGGGCATGCAAGGTGATCCGAGGTGGCTCCCTTGCAGGGCATGCAGGGAGGAGCGAAAACTCTGAATTTCTATATTTTCTCAGTAATGCAGGGCATGCAAGGTGATCCGTTCGTTGACTGTAGCCTTCCGGATAAGGCATCTGGGGAAAGGAAAGATGCATCCGGATTTAGGGGATTTTTTCCTCTTAATGATTTAGGTTTTGTTTTTAAACAATGTTTGAACTTTGTATATTTTAAAAAACTTTGTATTTTTTAATTTACTTTTGTTTTAATTTATTATAACTAAATTTATTATTTTTTTTTTTTCACTTTTTTTTTCTAATTTAATTTCAATTTTTCTTTATTATATTTTTTTCTTAAATGTTTATAATTTTTCTTAAATTTTCAAACTATTTAATTTTGCATTCATCTATTATATATATTTTTAAGATTTTGCTTCCTCCTTATTTATTTATTTATGATTTTAATTCTTTCTTAAAAAAAAATGTTTTCCCTTCACTACTTTTTAGGGATTCTATTGCTTCATAATTTAGTTTTTTTAACTCTTTTTTTTTGGTTTACTTCATAATTTAGTTTTTTTAACTCTTTTTTTTTTTTGGTTTATGGTGTTTTTTGTGATAACTTATTATAAAACTTATATAAGTTTAATTCTTTTTACAAATAAATGGTTTTCCATTCACTACTTTTTATGGGGTTCTATTACTTTATAATTTAAGTTTTTTTAAGTTTTTCTTGTTTACCATGTTTTTTTTCTAACCTGTTATAAAACCTATATAATTAAATGTTCATATTATTTTATTTTTAATTTATTTAAAAAACCTATACAATTAAATGTTAAATATGTATTTGAATAATAATTTTAAATAATTTCTTTACTTTTATATGATTTTAAATATTATTTTTTCCTTACCTTATTTATTATAATCGTTAATGATTTTTTTAATTTTATTTTTTAATTTAAAACAATTTTTTCTATTTTTTAATTTAATTTTTTTTTATTTACAATATTTTTTAAAATTTAATTATTTTTATATTTTTATGCCATTATCATTTTTTTTTTTAAATTCTATCTGCGTGTTTTGAGATTTATAAATATTAAATTTTTCCCTTCTGATTCTGTCATCTACGTTATTTTGGTTCCTATCATTTAAGTTTCCCTATTATTTAGGATTCCTTTTTAATTAAGCGGAATGTTCAGCATATAATTTACTTAATTGGAATGATTCCCTTATTTTACTTACTTGTAATGATTTTTGTCATTTAGTTCCGTCGCTATTTCATCTATCATTTAGGATTTCTTTTATTCTTTTTGTTCTTATATAAAGACGAAAAGTTCGTGGTTTACGTAGTTTTATTGATGGCCGGTCTTGTTCATATAAATGTAGTTTAATTTAATAGTATCATTTGAAAGTCACGAGTTTAATTCATGTAAATGAAATTTAATTTCATACTGTAGTTTATAATTTTAAATTTATCACGAAAACCCTTCATCCTTATAAAACTCTTCAGTAACACCATTGACATCTTGATAAAACTCTTCAGTAACACCATTGACATGATAAATGACGTCTACTCATGTCAATTTGATATTAAACTTGTTGATAGAACATTACTTGAGTCGGCTTGACTTATTAAAGGTAACGGGTTGGATTTCATCGAATGATTTTGCTGAATAAAAGATGTTTTATTCTTTAAATTGGGTCGAGAGCGTTGAGCTTATAATGGCTTACATTTCTTCCTTCCCTTACACCATTATATTGCCTCTTTTATTGTTGTCGTGATCACGGATAATCATGAGTTGCAATTTAGTTAATATAATGTACTTATTAAACAACTTAAACTGATATAGACTCATACTCGTTGGGTGACGAAAGATTTTAAATAATCCTCTTATATTTTCATGATAATTTAATGTACTTATACAAATATAAATTAATGTACTTATAATGTTCTTCTAGATTTTAGCAGTTATAGACTCGTTGAGTGTCAGGAAGATTTTTTTACCTGTCGACATGGTTGGTTCTTATTCATCCAATGTTGTGTAATTTCATACGTAGTCCTGCGAAAACCTACTTTATCGGAGCTTTTCCTTTTCCACGTTCTATCATGGCTTGTAGAAGATCTTGCATGAACATCATCAGGGCATCCAGTCTTCCCTAGCGATCGTCTCCCTTCTGTTGTGCGTCATCTCCAGGTCTTTTTTCATCAATTTGATATCTTCCAGGAGTTTTTTTATGTCCGCACACAGAGCACAGGGGAGGTTGGGGTGGGTGTGGAAAGGGGAGTAGGAGGAGGATCTCAGGGGGGAGGTGNGGGGGGGAAGGTGGGTAAAAGGGACGCAGAGGGGGAGACGGAGGAGGAGGCGCATAGCCAAGCAAGTTCCCATATAGATCGAACCACTCGACTCTACAACCGAAGGAATTCAAGAGTGGGGAGAGGTCGCAGAGAGGTTGGTCTCCAGTTGGTTGGTCGCAGGGTATCTAGCTTGGGGAGGCCACGAGGAGGGGTGACAAAGGAGGAGCCTTCTTGTGGGGTGGAAGTGTAGGAAGAGATTCAGAGGTCGGGTTAGCCAGGAAAGCTTCCAGGGGAGGGTCTGCTGGGATAGCTTCTGGGAGCTCTGCAAAGGGAGTGACTGGTTCATCTTGAGCCTCTATTGCAAGCAGAACTTTTCCATGATTCAAGTACCAGGCTGTACCCCGCTTTGGCTTGCCACGAGGTCATGGCATGGTGTGGAACAAACATAGAAAACCAACTAGAATCCCCATGAGGTCGCACAAGAGATCGAAGGCTAGGTAGAGGGGCTGGAGAACTCTGGAGACTTGGTGCTTGGAATTGGAAACAATGGAATGAAGTGCTAAAGTCCCCATCGTGTCCAGAAGAAGCGGGGGCCAGGGTGTAAGCTGAAGCGATGGGGAGGAGCGTCTGCATGACTTTGTGAGGACACAAAAGTTGCAGAGCTCCCTACGCGAGTGAACGTCGAAATGCAAATGTGAGGGGGAGGGTGGTGGAAGGTGGTGTAAATACCGGAAGTGATTGGGGTAAGGACGTGGAAAATAACGTATGCTAGGTGGCCTATGAGGTGGACAAGTGGCAGCAGGTGTAGTTGGAGCCGTCATGTCAATCAAGCACCCCATCTGGGGGCAAAGTGCTCGTAATATTGATAATATATGAAAATAGATAAACATAAGAGTATTAGCATTATATTTTAAGCATTTCAAATTAATACCTCCTTTATTGAATGTTTGATGTGTCTCTTATTATTAAGTATATGAGCATATGGTTTTGAAGGAAAGTTCATTAGCAGTTGTTTATATAGAAATTAATAAATATAAAATAGAATCCATGAGAGCATAGGCGCACAGAGCTTGCACAGGAATAACACGAATCTCTGTTTGTATTCCATATATCTTAAGAAATCAATACATATATATAGCAGCAGAGCAGGTTAAACAGATTCCGATATAAACGGATCTGAACCGCTTTGTAACAACATACATTCAATTTTTCCATTATTCTCTAACACTCCCCCTTAATGGAGAAATGGATTTTCTAACACACCTTTAATGCTTACATTCAAAAACTTACAATACTTGAAATC
>JASDQU011403775.1:0-17416 GCA_032191745.1 Picea mariana
TGCCAATTACAATATAGTACTCCCTTCTCGCCTGTCCTTTTTTGTTTTTTCATAAGAAGTGAATTCTAGATATAGAGGAGGGAACGAGTGTCGCAAGTAAGAAAAACTAGTTCCAGTAGTGGAACGTACCTATGCTCAATGCAAGGAAATGCATGCGGGAGATGGACACTTAGGGTGATGTTCCCTCTAGGGTATAGGGTGTCAAATTGCGAAGGATATAAACAAGGCTCTGCTTGGTTGAGGATGCAAACTGCTTGGGCCATGGTTTATAACGCAAAGCAAGAACAGACTAAAGGCTCAATACTGCAAGCAAGGGCATGATATGCAATCAAAATTTAATGCCAAAAAAAGTCCTTTTTTATATATTTTATTCTACTTGGTGTGAAAAAGGGGTAAACTTGTGCCAAATAGACGTCTTTTCAAATCCAATTTATGAGTGTGAAAAAGACAAGCTCACTCGGCGATCTTTTCCATTTTTGATAGCGAATCGGAAAAGATATTAACTAAGACTCATGATCTTTCAAATCCAATTTTAACGAGTGTGAAAGGGACAAATCACTTGACGATCTTTTCAATTTTTAATAACGAGTCAGAAAAGAGATTAAATAAGACTTGTGACCTTTCGAATCCAAATTAACAAGCGTGAAAGGAACAATCGCTTGACAATCTTTTCACTTTTTGAACGAGTCAGAAAAGGGCTTAACTTAGACTCATTGCGATATTCTAGGCGAATAGTCATGGGGGAGGCCAAGGCTCCCGTGCGGACCTTCTATGGAATGTCAGTATCTTATGAAGAACCAACACAAGATCAGGAAGACCTAAATCTCTCCAAGCCGATGAGGTAAAAGTACTAATGGAGGTTATCGTCTTCGTGCTATATTGGATAATATCTCTTCTTGGAAAAGACATAGGTGGAGGAATTGAATGCCCCACAAGACCATCCCAATCAAATGGAACCTCATCAGGACTTAGAGGGAGAGAACTCAGGAAGAGTAAAACTCTCTCTTGTTGAGAAGCTAAAGTGATAGAAATGCTAAGGACATGGCATAGAACGTATAGAACCAGAACCAGAAGAGTGGGATTGCCCAAAAATTGCATTGGCACGACCACTTCCTTAGACTTGTCACTCTCTAAGAGAAGAGTGGGGTCGATCAAATATTGCATCAATACGACCACTTCCTCAACCATTGGTTGAATAGGATGCGAGATAACAAGGTCAAGAGGCGCATCACCCCAAAAAATAGCAGTGTTGTTGGTCGAAGATTGCATCGATACGATCGTTGTTTGAGCAATATGTGAGACAACAAGTTCAAGAGATGCATCAACCCCTAAAGGAAAAGGGGTGTTAGCCAAAGATTGCATCAGCATGATTGTTGTATCAACCAAAGAAGGAGTAGAGTGTTGTGAAACCATAGATACCTCAGAGCCCGAAGGACCCTTAGGTGAGCCCCATGCTTCTGGTATCCCAGCAGTAACAGGACACAAATGAGTAAGGTGACTTCCTTCGCAAGTCCTGCAAAGGAATCTAGGCTTACATCTAAGACATATAGGCTTCTCAATCATATGAATGCCCCCAACATGACTTGTAGTGGCTGGTGACATGCTCCCAGCATGAATTGCAGAAGCTAGTAGAAAATCTCCAGCATGAATTGCATAGGTTGGTGATGAATCCCCAACATGACTAGTAGAGGTTGGTGATGGATGTGCAGTGTGACTAGCAGTGACCAGACATGTGCTCCCAACATGACTTGCAGCAGCTAGTTGCAGGTCTTCAACATGACTCGCAGAGGTTGTCGACCAATCTCCAACATGACTAGCATAGGTTGGTTATATAACACCAGTATGAAATGAAGTGACTGGACTTGTGCCCCTAGCATGACTTGCGACGACTAGTTGCAAGTCTTCAACATGACTCGCAGAGGTTGTCGACCAATCTCCAACATGACTAGTAGTGGTTGGTGATATAGTGCCAGTATGACATGCAGTGAATGGACTTGTGGCGGTGGTGAATTGTGGCATTTGAGACCAAGGTCCAAGGAAAGATTGGTTTTGAGAAATTGCAGGCTAGGAAGGATCCTAGTTTACACCCTGTCCCTATCCAACAGGATAGTATCCTCCTCCATACTGATTCATAAAGGGTTGTAAGGGCATTGACACTAAGGAAGCCGCTTGTGAAGAGAAAGAGACATGACAAGGGTTACTCATGTGAGGATATATGTTGCCCCCAGATGAAGGAACTTCATGAGGGGGGTTGCCCATAATACAAAAACAACTTCCCTTAGATGAAACACCAAAGGACAGATGGAGGTCAGCCATGGGAAAATTGTTCATAGGAACTGACATGACGGAAGAAGGATAGGTGGATGGAGTGTAATAAGTAAAATGATTTCATAGTTGGGCACTTACTTCTCACATAGTGGATTCGTAGGAAGGAAGATTCCAACCTCCTACTGTAAGAGGTGTTTGAAGGATATGAATCCCACCAAACGGAGAGGGATAAGAAGGAGGCATCATTCTCCGAGACCCAAAACTTGTATTTGCATAAGGAGGCGAGACAGAGGATGGTAAGTGAGAAGACATATTAGACGTATGATGAGAAAAATGATTAGAGACCCAAGGCATTGACTAATTACCATAATTTTGCATACCATAATGCGAAGAGGAAGGATCCATCCCCATGAAATGAGTGAACATCATGGGGGGGGTAGCAGTAAATGAGGGATCAAAAGTAACTCCAATATCCATGATAACAAAGACTCAGCATGAAATCCTATGGTCAACTAATAGTCAAAGAGAATACCAAAATTTAAATGGCCAATATGCATGCAAATGGGCTAAAGTGGTTGAGTGGCGTCCCTCACTAAAGAAGGTATGCCTCGTCCAATAGGGACCTAAGACTTTATGCTAAAGTTTGGAGGTAACAAAATTAATTATAAGGGCCCTCATAGGCTTAACTACCAGTCGGCCAGATCCCCCCAGAGAGGTAATCTTCCATAAAGGTTGTGTGCTATCCGACCCCTATTTAACTTAGGATACAAGCAAAATAACCCCTGCAAGTAACCTATGAGAAACCTAAGTCAAGAAACTAATCAACCACTGTATAACCGATGCATAGGTGAATAGTTGTAAGTCTGGATTACCATATGGGTAGGGTAGCAAAGCCCGAAACCTTAAAAGTACCACCTCTCACAGAGGTATGGATACTAGCAAGATCCCCAAATACAAATAAATCCACAGAAATATCTTTGATGCTAGGTGAGTATCCAGGGGTTATCCCTTCAACAAGCTTCGCGTGACCTCGTGCTTAACTCTGGTGTGAGCGGAGCCTTCTAATATTACCAATTATACAATGGATTTCTCAACTCCTTGTCTTAGACACATATGTTGATTTAATTGCCTTGGAGAATTTTACTCACAAAATCCTATTCCAAGGCACTAAATCCTAGGCTAGTTTGTGCACCCTAAACATTAAAATCGTTACTAATCAATTTTATTTTAAAGCGTAAATTTTATTGCCCATGACTACTCAAAAAGGTATGGAAATGAAACTCATGGTGTTATGACTCTACATGAAAATAAAAATAGATATAATGCAAAGCCTAACTTTAACTTTTCAGTGAATGATATGCTAAATAAAAATAGTGCAATCTTCAATTTTAACTCTACAACTCAAAAGTAAAATGCAATCTTTCGCTAAATGTGCTAAGCTAATGATAAAGGTTCCAAGACAAAAATACCAACCAATGCAAAATACCTATTTGTTTGTATTTTCAATGTATTAAAAAGAAACTGCATGGACTGATAAGCGACTTGATATATAAATTCTACTGTGTATAAAAGCAATCACTCGATCATAATACCAAGAAGACAAGCAGACAACCCAACTACCAAGGACAAATAAAAAACGAAAAACAAAGAGAAAGACGTCGCCCAAAAATTCAACTCCAAACAGGTTTCCTGTCATCCTAGATAATCTCAACAGGCACCACAGAGACCTAACAAGGCCCAATGATCCTCAAAACCTACCCATCAATCACTAAATCAAGCAAGCAAGCAAGGGGAAGTGGTATACGTGACTGTTCAAGAGAAAAGGGCATATATACGCTTCTTGCAGTGGGACAACAAGCGTGTATATGCGGATGCCAGGGAAAAAAGGGCATATATCTTTTAAAACAAGGCTAGGAAAGGGTAAAAGGCTGAAAAACTTAGACCCATAGTGAACAAACTCTATCCAATTGTGATACGACAAGAAACACAAAGGAAAAAGAACAATGAAAGAAGAAAAAATACTTCAACCCTTAGAAGGAAGATCTATCCCCAATGGAGTCGCCAATTCTATTACAAGGAAAAAAATCTCTATGGCCAAGGGTAAACCACCACAGACAGGTATGACTGTAGAAATAAACTCAATTCCAACATGTACTATATAAAATAATGTGCAATACGAGGAAGAAGCCTACCTCGATCCAATCATTTGATGTCGTTCCACCGTTGAGCACTTTGACCCAAAGCTCTACACCTAAAAGAAGTTCTCAACAAACAAGTGATGCAAGTATATAGTTACAATATATAAAATGAGTTAGCACATCAGATAGCACAATCCATTAATAAACATTACAAACATTCCCATGGATAATAATCATATATTTACAAGATATCAATAGGACGGGAAAGGAGTATTTCTATTAATAATCGATCAACGGAAGTATCAACATTACAAATTTCCGTGTCGACACGGTTTGAAACCAAGAAACCAAGTTCCTTCCAACTGGGTCTCCACCACTTCAATCCTCCACCAAAGGCAAGCTCATAGAAAAGAGATAATGAGGTCCTCTCAACAATAAGGAAAGAGCTTGGGGGTTGAACACTGTGTTCAGACTTGAGGGACAAAGTGATGCAGACTCAATATAAAGTAATTTCTCTAGATTAACTTTGCTCTCAAAGTTGAATGCTTACTCCTCTTTTTCCATAGGTCGAAATTGTGCTCTTATAGCCTCCATAATGCAACTGAAGGGCTGAGTCAGAACGTTTCTAGTATATGGAAGGCCAAAGATTAGAGATCTTTTGTCATGACATGGAAACCCGACCTCATTTTGTATTTTCTGGCACAAATCCCGATATATGCGAGTTGTAGTGGAGCAACAAGCATATACACACCTTGCAAAACAATTAGGGAGTGTATATGTGCAAAAATATATATTTTTGGCTCTGGATTTATCAAAAAGGGGTTGATAATTCTACATAGGGAAATGGAAAAAGGTCGTCTATGCAAGATAGCAATGGTGAGGAAAATCTTGCTATAACAATTGATCATTCAGTGAATGACTAGTTATACCGATTAAATGTTATATAGTAAATATTGTTAATTAATGGTACGTTAATAACCCAACTATGATTCAGACTTGCTCACTTGATACTCTTTTTAGTGTTAAATTAGATTGCCGTACGTGGACTTAATTGTAATTAGACTTGTTGATTTTTATGTTAATTTGGAATTGTAATTTATTGAATAATCAAAATTAAATTACTATTAGATTAGTAACCGATGTTAAATTAGATGGTTAGATGATGAATTTAGAAGTGATTAATGGTTGGGTTGTTGATGAAGTCACGTATTGTCTCAAGCTCTTCCTTGATTGTAGTCATCTGCCTCTGTCACCCTGTTGAGTGGGGTATGGGTGTAGTCTCCTTGTCAATCGTTTCATCCTAGTGCACCGGATTTATCTAGAGTCCTCGGTCTAGATAGGATATGTGGTGCCAAGTTTATTGACACGTCTATCATATTGGGACAACATGATTCCTGAGGAGGGGATCATGGCGTGCCTCATTGGAGAGCGTCAAACGAGAACTTGGCTGGAGTCGGCGCGTTTTGTGTGAGTGTTGTCGAGCGATGTAAGTTGTTTTGGTGCATGGGTGGAATGCCTTCAAGCATTGGGTTCACGTGCCTTGAGGTTCTAGTCTTGTTCATCAATGTCATTGTCTCGAGAAGGGAAATTTATCCCTTAGCATTTAAGAGTGTCTTGTTGTGTTGGGCGGGTAGTCATTCCTCCTTGTTTCCCTACACATGTTTCGCCCAGTTATTGTTGTGCCAGTGAGTGGAGTCATATATGCTTGTTGCTTGGGTAGCATGCTTCTATTCATCATCTCTGGTGTGGTTAATTTGTTTTCATCGTTGCCTTATTGCCTCTTATTTGTTTAAAAAAAAAGGAAAAAAAAAAAATTCTTCGCCCGTGGCAGTAACAAAGGGGTTGTTACATTTGGTATCAGAGTGAGGTTCAACCCGCGACTTGGGATCACTATAGCTTTCATTGATATGATTTGATTATAATGTTGCTAATTAAGTTTATTTGTATTCATGCAGGTAATCATGGTTAGAGGATGCCGCGGAGGCAGACAATGGGGTGCTAGGGGTGGAGGCATGACACCTCCAATAGCATCCTCTCCTGAGGGGTCTAACCCCCAGGGAGATGAACAGGTTGTCGGGAAGGAGAATATAGCAGTAGGTGATGTGGTTGGAATGATGAGATCTTTTCAGCACATGTTTGAGGCACTGATCATCCGTTTGGACAGAGATGAGGCCAGAGCACCGACACCCCCCAAGGATCTACCGTGCGCTCTGGTTGGTACTGGTAGCATTCACTGTGAGCTCAAGAAGGTCAAATTTTTTGAGTTCTTTGGTGCCCCAGATAGCACATCCACCAAGGCATGGTTGAGAGTATGGAGATGTGATTTTCACTTCATGACTATACCTCCAACATGAAGGTCTGCAAGGTGGTCTTTCAACTGAAAGGAAACACTCTTATATGGTGGAAGACGCTCCTACTGCAATTGAACATGGTTGTCGAAGACGTGTCGTGGGAACTGTTCAAGTAATGGTTCCAAGAGAGGTACCTATTAGATGAATTCATTGAGCGTCATCTCAATGAGTTCAACACCTTACGTCAAGGCGGTTGTACAATGCCTGGGTATGAGGTCCATTTTATGGAGCTTCTCTGATATGCTCTTCATATTAACACTGAGAAAATTAAGGTCAACAGGTTCGTATTCAGTCTTAATGGCAGCATATGTGAAAATTTTAGGATTCTGATGCCTTAAACCTTGCATGATGTCATCCAAAAGGCTCTCATAGTAGAGGATGAGATTATCAATGGGGGTTAGAGTAGGACTCCAACGAGACTAGCAGAGTAGGTGTCATCTGGTGCAAAACAACATCAGACACCATCCAGACATATGCCCGGATATCATGGCTTTCAGAGGGGATCCACTTTCACTACACCTTGGTGACTGGAGCCTCAATAGTGGACACCTTATCGGGGACCACAACATCAACAGCAGTGTCGACTGCAACAACAACAGTTTAGGCTTGTTCAACAGAACAGACCAAGATTCTAGGCTAATGGGCCATCATCTTCTACTTCGGGTACTAGGACTACTGGACCGAAGAAGGGGTGTTGGACGTGTGGGGAGCCACACTACTAGTGCGACTACCCTATGGAGAGTACTAGAGCATCTAGATCAGCCGAACCTACTACCATGGGAGATTTGGACAAGGCCCATCTTATTCATGCATCAGTGAATAACCACCAGGCAGAGCACCAATTGACTGTGCTCAAGACGATAGGTACCGTCACTGACCAGACCCTTAGTATTTTGATAGATTCTGGTGATATTGATAGTATCATTTCGGGTGCAGCGCTAAAAAGAATTAAGGTAAAGGCAGTCAAATAGGATGATTTTAGCTTTGTAGAGATGGCTTTAGGAGCCAAACAGAAGGTTGGAGGAAAGGTTATGGGTTGTAGACTTAACTTGGGAGAGTTTTTCACAAGGGCCAACCTGCACGTCACGATCTTAGGATATTATGACGTCGTGATTGGTATGGACTGGTTGGAATCGCATGAGGCGATACTCAACTGTAAGACCAAATGGTTGATCTTGGTCGATGATGAGAGACATAGACAAGTTATTGTAGGTTGGAACCAGGGAGTTTCTTTGAGGTTCATCTCTTCCTTGCAGCTATGGAAGAGCATGCACAAGGGGTGTAAGCTTTATGTGATCCTTGCATTAAATGAGAAGAGAGTAGCGTAAGGTCTAGAAAACCTTTAGGTGGTGAGAGAGTTTGCAGATGTCTTTCCAGAGGAGTTACTTGGGATGTAGTCAGAGAGGGAATTGGATTTTACTATAGACCTAAAACTGGGGACTGAACCGATAGCTAGGACGCCTTATCGGATGTCGACACCAGAATTACAAGAGTTGAGAATGCAACTGAAAGAATTGCTAGACCTGGGATTGATATGTCCAAGTGTGTCACCATGGGGTGTGCCTGTTATTTTCATACGAAAGAAGGATGGGTTGTGGAGGCTCTACATTGACTACCATCAATTAAACAAGGCAACGATCAAGAATCAGTATCCATTTCCGAGGATAGATGATCTATTTGATCAGATGAAGGGTGTGAAGGTGTTCTCAAAGATCAATTTGCGATTAGGGTATCACTAGTTACGGATCAAGGAGGATGATATCCCTAAGACTTCCTTTAAGATGAGGTTTGGAGATTACGAGTTTACTGTTTTACCGTTTGGGCTGACAAACGCCCCAGGGGTATTTAGGAGTTTGATGAACGAGGTGTTCCGCGAGTACTTGGACAAGTTCATCCAAGTATTCATTGATGATATTTTTATTTACTCTCAGACAATGAAGGATCATGATGAGCACTTGCGCTTGGTACTATAGTGTCTGCAAGAGCACAAATTATATGGGAAGTTGTCCAAATGCTTATTTTATCAATCGAAGATTCACTACTTAGGGCATGTCATCTCCGGTGAAGGTATCGTAGGGGATCCCACAAAGGTTGAGGCTATTATGGAATGTTCTACGTCGACGAATGTTCCTGAAGTGCGTACATTCATGGGTTTGGAAGGATACTATCGATGGTTCATTGAGGGATTTTCGAAGATAGAAAATCCGATCACGGAATTGCAGAAGAAAAACAAGAAGTTTGTTTGGACTGAGAAATGTGCAGAAGAATTTCGGAGGCTCAAGAAGATATTGACAAAAACAATGATACTAAAGGTCCTTGATATGGATGCAGACTTCTTAGTGTACACTGGCACATCCAAGGAAGGCTTAGGCGGAGTCTTGATGCAAGACGGTCGAGTGATCGCTTACATCAGGAGGAAACTGAGAAGGCATGAGGAGAACTATGCAACACATGATTTGGAGTTGTTAGCCATCGTTTATGCCTTGAAGGTTTGGAGACACTACCTTGTTGGATGAAAATTTGAACTAACAACGAATCACTATGGACTACAACACATCTTTACACAAAGTGACCTAAACACACGACAACAATGTTGGTCGGAATTACTTAGTGAGTAGGATTTAGAGATTACTTACATAAAAGGAATAGTGAAACGAGTGGCAGATGCATTGAGTTGAAGACCACACATCTTTTTAGTGTTGCCTCTTCAAATGAATCTACATGATAAGATTCTAACTTTACAGTATGACGATGACTGGTACAAAGAGTTCTAGGTTTTTATCGGACAAAACACAATGATGGTACCAAAATTTGAAGGATTTACGTTTGACGACGATGGATTATTGAGGTTTAAAAATCAGATTTACATACCGCCAAATGATGAGTTGAGGATGTTGATCCTAAGCGAGGCTCATAGAACAGTATAGATGGCTCACCAAAGAGTCACAAAGATGAGGGAGGACCTTAAACCCTTATTCTTTTGGAAGGGAATGAAGGCATACATAGTCAACTATTTGGCCAGATGTCTAGAATGTTAGCAGGTAAAGGCTAAACATAGACACCCAACAGGATTACTACAATCACACGCTATTACGAAATCGAAATGGGAGGTTATTTCGATGGATTTTATTATTGTATTTCTAATGATGGAAAGGAGACACGAATCAATTTTCGTAGTAGTAGAAACTCTGACGAAGAGTGCTCACTTTAGTCCTGTGCATATGACATATCAGGCACCTGACATAGCTAGAGTTTTCATCAGTGAGATTGTGAGGTTGCATGGCGTGCCTAAGAGTATTATATCTGATCGAGGATTGATGTTTAATGGATGATTTTGGATGAGTTTCCAAGAGGCCTTGGGAACCCAACTTAACTTCAGTACTGCGTATCACTTTGAGACTGACGGGCATACCAAACAAATGAACCAGACCTTGGAGGACATGTTTCCCATGTATGTGATGGACCAACAAAATAATTAGGAATAATTCTTGCCACTGGTGGAGTTCACTTATACCAACAGTGACCAAAGCACCATTAAGATGGAGCCTTTCGAGTTTCTTTGTGAGTGACTATGTCATATGCCTTTGAGTTGGGATCGGCTTGAGGGTAGGGTCCTAGTGGGACCAGAAGCGATCCAAGAAATGGAAGAGAAAATGCAAACAATAAGACAAAGGATTAAAGAAGCGTAGGATAGGCAGAAGAGTTATGCCGATGGACACTGTGTCGAATGTAGTTACGATGTCGGCGATCGATTGTTCTTGTGGGTTAAATTGCATAAGAGTTCGATCAAGTTTGGAAAATGAGATAAAATCTCTCCTAGGTTCATTGGACCTTTCAAGATTGTGGAGAGAAAGGGGCCTGCGGCCTATTGAATAGACTTTCCTAATTCTTTGAGGTGTATGCATGATGTTTTTCATGTATCTATTTTGAGACATTATATTAGTGATCCTACACATGTTATTGACATGAGTTCCTTACAGGTATCGAATGAGGGGGCACTCACGACTGAGTCGATCTGCATCTTGGATCATCACATTCGACAGCTACGACGTCGAACAATAGAGTAGGTCATGGTCTAGTCGGACAACTATAGTCCACACTTAACAACCTGCGAGGATGCATATGATATGCGCCAATAGTTTCCATTTTTGTTTGATAGATAGACTTATGATACTGTGATACACTTTATTTCGGCACTTATATACTGTGAAACTTTGGGATAAAGTTTAGACCAAGAGGGGGTGTATGTAACATCCCACTCTGGCATGCACTGAACAAACTTATTATTTGAGGACACTTGCTTGCAAGTGATCTGGATTATTATACTATTAAACTTTTCATTTTTTATTATAAGGCATTATGGGTTGACGACATGTTGTTTTGCTGCATTGACATAGACAGGTGTTATTGAATCGGTTTACTGAGTGAGTAGGATTTCAGACCTCAAGGATGAAAAGGCATCGATGGGACCCCTTGGAATCTGTATCAAGTCAGGAAGTGAACTACTGGGGTTTGATTGTCTTATATGTGTTATTAGTGCATCTGATTAAATGATATGATAAGGATATATAATTCTGACATGATTCATTGATGATGCAGGCTGACGATAGCTTGTCAACTAGAGTCACATGTGGAGTAGAGTGTTTATGCATGACTACCAAAAATGTTGAGGGAGAGGTGTGGACAACAACCCTTCCACAGCCTAC
This sequence comes from Picea mariana, assembly GCA_032191745.1. Classification (NCBI taxonomy): domain Eukaryota; kingdom Viridiplantae; phylum Streptophyta; class Pinopsida; order Pinales; family Pinaceae; genus Picea; species Picea mariana. The sequence continues at coordinate 11,464 of JASDQU011403775.1, forward strand.
TAGCACTCCCGTCATGGCTCGAACTATAGGTTAATGATTACCTAGTTTGAAAGGACCCACGATGTCGTGAGGGAAAACTGCGACAATCGCTCACAATGATTCTAAGGGACACGCAATAAGGCAGGGGCCTTATTCCTTAGAGGCCCTTAGTCTCCCACAAGATCACCTAGTGGAGTATTGACTCCAGGGGTTTTTGATGTCTACCAAGTCATTCAAGAGGTGAGTGGCACCCTTGGAGCACATGGTGCATCCTGAAGGGCACGTCACGCAAGAAAATAGAAAGAGACGAGTGGCACCCTTGGAGCATGTCATGCGTCCTGAAGGGCACGTCATGCAAGAGAAACATAAGGAGGTGAGTGGCACCCTTGTATCACCTAGTGTGTCCTGAAGGGCATGTCACGTGGTTAGTTAATAATTGGATAAACCTAGATGGATTTAGAACAATAAAGTGTTAAGGAAGATTTGAAACCTTTCCCTTAAAAATAAAAAATAAAAAAAATGTGTCGCCTAGCCTTGGAAAATAAGGTCTAGGTCTAATCTTTGCCGGTGATAAAATTTTACCTTTTTATAAAAAAAATTAATAATAATAAAAATACACACACACACACACACACACACACACACACACACACATATATATATATATATAATAAAAAATAATATATATATATATATATAAAATTGTCTTTAACCTCGTGACAAGGAGGGGGTAAGCGATTAAAGTGATTTATAAAAAAAAACCTTTTCGGATAAAACTTAAAAAGGGGAATGATTGTTTTACTTTATTATGCTAATTAAAAATTTAATTCATTAAAAAGGGGGAAAAAGTGTAAGTTTCTGCACATGCCTTTTTGAGTTTAATTTAAAAAGGGAAAAAGGGGAAATCTAAAATAATTAGGAAACTAGGAAAAAGTGGAAACCTTAAAAGAAAGGGGAAACTCTAGGAAAAAGTAGTTAGTCCAACTTAGTAAGGTATCTACCATTTAAGAACTTTCTATTTTAAACTGAACTAGTAAATTAATAATGGGGAAAGTCATTAAAACCTGTAAGGGGATTTGGGGACACCTAGGAGCGATTATAGGAGTGAGTCTAGGTGGGTGAGGGAAATAGGGGTAGTTAATTAATTAAAGAAATTAATTTACGGAGGAATGAAGGGGATGGGTGACACTTGTACGGGGAGGATTTTTAGGAATTAATTTATTAAACATTAATTTAATTGGGATTTTGGGAAGGTAAAGGAGTTCAAAACTCTATATAACGAAGGGAGCATAAGGAGGAAGGATCTCTTTTTTTTTGCATAACATTACGCTATAGAAATATATACTTGACTGACTTAGCTTGTGGGAGTTGGGATACCCAGCTCGGTGAGGATTGGTAGATCAACCTTGTGAGGTGAGATGGAAGCTAGATGATTCTTTGGTTAGTCTGTGTGGCCCTTTTGTGGCTCGGGGGGATAAGGGGGAACAAGAGTACACCTAGAGTTGGCTGGGAGGTACCGGTTAAGTCTCGTTGGTCGAAAAGTGGGAGTTGCACGGAGCGCGGGGGACATCAACTCAGAGAGGGTGATTAGGCAACAATACTCTTTGTTTGTTTTTGCGTGGTAGATTGTTAGTATGATTTATGCTTCAGTTCTGTATGCTTAATCAAGTAAAAGAATATGATAGTCTTAGCGTTCTAGATGATGACCGAAATTCCCCCCCCAGTCTTAGCTTGATGATGATTGATTTCCCATGGCCTTGATCTTTGCATGTCTTGACCATTCTGAGGTTTATTGATTGCATTGACTATGATTTATTTTTTCCCTCGTCCCTAACTCATCAGTTCGTGCCTGAGCAGTCGTCCAGGAGCCTGATCTACTATCGTCGCTTCAACGTTAATAGACCTATGGATCTCAACGAACTGCTTTTTTGTGCGTGGATGATGAGCGAAGGATGTTCCTAACAGTCGTCTACCCCTATTGGTTGTTCCTGTTGACTACGGTCATGGCATTTTTGGTGAACATTTACCTCGTGCCTTGTGCATCTTTGTTCCCTGAGTTTTACTTCTGCACCTAAAATCATTGAAAGGGATTTTGCCTGCAGTTTCCCTCGTGTTGACGGTCCTTACCCTTACTTGGCTTGTGATTTTTTTTTTATTCTTTCAATTCATTGAAAATCGAATTTATGATCCCTGTCTGTGTTTTTTTTTGCCTGGGGTTGTGATTTTTTTTATGCTTTTAATTCATTGAAAAATGTTTTTTTTTTTATCACTGTCTGCATTCTGTTTGGTATCCCTGTTTGCATTTTTATTGGGTAACCCAGGCAAAGGAAAAACGAATTCCTTATCCCTAGTTGCCTGCTTCCGTGTAAATGATGTAAAATAGAATTTCGTTGACAAATTTTTAGTATTGAAGAAGTCTACGTTGCCCATTGCTTAACATGTGTTGTTTTTTTTTCAAATGTTATCCACCTAGTTATTGCTACATGCCCGTCGAAAGATGCACATCCATATCTCACCTTGCACCTCCTCAAACTAAACTATAATTATGAAGCCTGTATCTTCCCTTCTTTTATCAACAACCGGTCTAAGATGGCTCTGGTCAACACAAATGGTTGCCTCCTACTCTGATGTTATTGATCGTGTTCATTGTATGTTAGCGAATGTTATGCAGGTACATCGAATAGTCATTATAGAGAATGTTGTGTATAATGAATGTTTATTGTGTAGAAAATATTTATTGTAACAAATGTTTATGTGTGTACAACAAATCCCTTTTTTTTTTTTACTTCTGGATGTTTTTAATCAAATGATTAATCTGAACAAATTATGTATCCCTTCCTTCACATATTGCGTTGATTTTATTATTGTCGATTAATGACCACGAATTGTTGTTAAGTAGCACAAAAAATTTCCTTTAGGTTGATTTAGTTTTGTTATTGGTTGACAATGTTTTTCCCCTTAATTGTTTTCTGTGTCATTGCTGGAATGACCATGTCTTTCCATTTAATTTTGAGTTTGTTGCGGTTGAATGGGCTCAAATTGCCACCATTTTTGTACTGCATATGCTGATGTGTGTACCGTGTTTGCTTATTTATTATTGACGATGAATAATAAATCCATTCTTGTGCATTTGTACAATGTTCCCACCTATATCCTTGAAGGTGTGTTAGTTTATGATGTAGGAGCATTGCCAATGTCAAGCATCACCAACGTTAAGCGAGCGTGGGGCACACACCAACGCATTTTGGGCACATGATGAATTGTTTAAAATCTTTTGAAGTTGGATGCGCCAAAATTAAATGTAACAATTAAGGAAGGGTGTACTTCCATATTGTAACAAACCTTGAGCATCCCGCTCTCATCTGTATTAGGTGAAGGCATTTATGTTAGTTAATGTAAGTAGATAGCTTTAAAAATTCTAGATTTAACAGTTTTAGGAGCCGGAGGGAAAATGGATATAGACACCCTCACTTGTATTATGGTAAAAATTAGCAGCATGTTGAAGAGAGAGAATAGGAGAGCTGAAGCAGAGAGCTGTGTAGAGTAAACCCCATGTACAAAAGTTCTGGATTAATACAAAGATCTTTAGTTTAGACTCATGGTGTCCAATTGCTTTCTGTGTTGCACATGCTGATTTATATATGTTTGTTTACCCTCTCTTATGCATTTTTCTTTGCTGCGTGAAAGAAGGATTTCATATTGAATGTCTGAAATCTGAAGAGAGCAAGAGTAGAGAATGAGTTTCAATTGTTTCTTTGTCTGAGCAAGAGATTTCCTGCGAGGAGTGTAGTGAAATTGTTTGCAACTTGTGCATTGACAGAAGTTAGAGTTCGTCTCTACAAGCTCAGGAGAGATAACATTGTTCTCATTCTCGTAGAAGTGCAAGTTAAGCATAGGAGCCGTGAAAAGTGTGCATTGGCTGAGTAGAGTCTCAATGTTTGCAACCTGAGTGAAACCATTGAAGGACTGTTGTCTCAGAGAGTGCGTAGATTCTAAGAGTTTGATACTCAGAAGTATTGAGGGATTTCCGCAAGGAGTGCATGCAGGAATTTTCCCCAGAGGACTTGGGAATTTTTCAATCAAGCTCAAGAGGGCTAGTGCCTTGAAGCATTAAAGGAGGTGCAGCAACATTGTTCTGCTGGTAGACAAGTTCCGTAAGGGAACACTTTACTCATTCGCAGGAATCGTCAAGGAGGAAGTTTACGGTCGAAATTCTTTGTGGAGAATTCACGAATTTTCGAGAACCGTCAAATCTTGCAGAGGAGCGAGAAGGTTACGGTGAACATTTTTTCGAAGTGCAATCTCAGGAGAATCATACAGTAGGATCTGAATCAACTAGGGTCATTGGATCACTCGCGGAATTCATTTCGGGGTTTTGGGAGTTGAAAGGTTGAAACCTTCGCATCAAGACTCGCGATATCATGAAAGGCGAAGTCATGAAATCGTGAAGGAATCTAAACCATCAGTTAGAAGGAGGATACATTTTGTGAAATCACCCGTATCGGGGTTTCGAGAATTGGAGGTTGGAAAGGGAAGTCATTCAACTTCGCGAGTGGTGAAGCTGCGAAGTGAATCAGGAACATCCATATGAGAGTGGACAGGTGGCATACTTGCCAACTCAGAGGTCAGACCTTCATTAACCATTTCGGGGTTTTGTGAGTTGGAGAACCAAGAGCACAGCATCCGGATTTGTGAAGTCGCAAACTCTGAAATTCAGAAAGGCGAGGAGTTCCTTGTGGGACCTACATTGATGACATGTCAAAATTTCACATTTTGGCATATCAGAGGGTAAGAGGTTGAGACTCTTGTCCTGAAAGTTCTGAAGTCACGAGTAGCGAAACCATGAGAAAATCACAGCCGTCCATTAGGAGGAGGACAGGTGGAAGAGATCTAGGGATCTTATGAACTCATAGGTTCACAAGGTGAGAGCCCAAAGATCAGGTGCTCCAAGTCGCGAGAGGAAAAATTGCAAGGAGCGTGGATAGCCATCGGATCTAGGTCACGGGAGGACTGTTGGATCAGGAACCCCATCGCATTTCGCGTCTCGGGGGTTTGGAGGTTGAAGGGAGTTGTTTTCGACATCATAAGTCACGAACTTGTGAAGTGCCAAGAGCCAACACGAGGGACACATGGAAAAACCATGAAGTGGGCCTAGGAAGTAGACCGGTAGACACACGTCACACATTTGGNGGCACGAAAGGCGAAAGGTGCTATTGCTTAGCCTAGCCGACAGTCACGCAAGGAGGGCGCTGACAAAGGGAGAGCTATACCCATTTCGCCATCTTGGGTATCGCGAGATCACAGAGGAAGAGTCGGAAGTCATGACTCATGAACTCGCGAAATCGCGAACCGCAAAAAAGGACCCATGGATCGATTTGAAAGGGGGTTCTAGTAGAGAATCTGAAAGAGCCTATCTGGCTCGAAGGGCATATAGAATGATCCTGTGAGCGGATATCATCCTGAGGGCCGATAGGTCTGCATCAATTGGTATCATAGCTTGAATTTGTTTGTATACTTCAGATAGGGAAAGTGAGAAATAAATTCCAACCATGTCGTCAAGAAGAAGAGACAGACAAACACCCAATCCGCGAGAGGAAAGGGAAATGCCGAGAAGAAGGGGTAGGCAGATGCCTAATCCAGCCATAGAAAGAGAGATGTGTGACTTACGTGCCAGACTTGAAGACATGGAGGCAACACAAAGGCGCATAGCCAGTGTTGGATATGTCAGTGATTCCGAAAGTGAAGATGAAGCTGGACATGAAAGAGAAGAAGCCACAGCAGAAGATGCAGCAAATGAACGCCTGATTAGGGTTGTTGCAAGAATGGGTGCTAAGGAAAAAATGGATATTCCAGTATATGAAAGAAACTTGGATGTTGAAGAGCTTCTAGACTGGATTAGAGCTCTAGACACATATTTTGACTATGAAGATGTCGAGGAAGACAAAAAGGTCAAACATGCTGTCACAAGATTGAA
>JASDQU011403775.1:22664-34564 GCA_032191745.1 Picea mariana
GGAATTCATTTTAGGGTTTTGGGAGTTGAAAGGTCGAAACCTTCGCATCAAGACTCGCGAGATCATGAAAGGAGAAGTCACAAAATCATGAAGGAATCTGAGCCATCAGTTAGAAGGAGGATACGTGTCACGAAATCACCCGTATCAGGGTTTCGGGCATTGGAGGTCGGAAAGGGAAGTCATTCAACTTCGCGAGTGGCGAAGCTATGAAGTGAATCAGGAACATCCATCTGAGAGTGAACAGGTGGCATACTCGTCGACTTGGAGGTCAGACCTTCATTGACCATTTTGGGGTTTTGTGAGTCGAAGAACCAAGAGCACAACATCCGGATTTGCGAAGTCGCGAAGTCCAAAATTCAGAAAGGAAAGAATTTCTTTGTGGGACCTACATTGATGACATGTCGAAAATTTTCATTTCGGAATATCAGAGGGTAAGAGGTCGAGACTCTTGTCCCAAAAGTTCCAAAGTTGCGAATAGCGAAACCGTGAGAAAATCAAAGCCGTCCGTTAGGAGGAGGACAAGTGGCAGAGATCTAGGGATCTCGTGAAGTCGGAGGTTCGCAGGGTGAGAGCCCAAAGATCAGGTGCTCCAAGTCGCGAGAGGTGAAATCACAAGGAGCATGGATAGCCATCGGATCTAAGTCACGGGAGGACCGTTGGATCAGGAACCCCATCGCATTTCACATCTCAGGGGTTCGGAGGTTGAAGGGAGTTGTTTTCGACATCAGAAGTCATAAAGTTGTGAAATACTGAGAGCCAGCACGAGGGACACGTGGTAGAACCATGAAGTGGGCCCAGGAAGTAGATCGGCAGACACACGTCACACATTTGGAGGAGTCAACACCCCATTGACCTCTCGCGTCTCGAGGACTCGGGAGATAAGGGGATGAAAGTTTGAGCCTTCAACTCGCGAAGTTGCGAGTAGCGAGAAGGAGAGGAGAAAAGTCAATATCACCTCTCTGGGGTTTGGGAAAGAAGGTGACAAGGTTGGACCATTGAACTCGTGATGGCGCGAAAGGTGAAAGGTGCTAGTGCTTAGCCTAGCCGGCAGTCACGTAAGGAGGGCGCTGACAAAGGGAGAGGTGTACCCATTTCACGATCTCGGGTATCACGAGATCGTAGAGGAAGATTTGGAAGTCACGACTCGCGAACTTGGGAAATCGCGAACCGCGAAAAAGGACCTGTGGATCGATTTGAAAGGGGATTCCAGCAGAGAATCCGAAAGAGCCGATCTAGCTCAAAGGGCATATAGAACGATCCTGTGAGCGGATATCGTCCCGAGGGTCGATAGGTCTGCGTCAGTTTAGTTGACTGTGTTGTTGTTTAATGCCCATGACTGCAGTTTTTATTTTTCTCTTCTTTTAAATTCATTGAAGTCGTTGACAGCGAGATGCTCTTGGAGTGAAATCGAAATATTTCTATTGATTTTGTTTTATGTTGATTCTCAGTTAAGTGGAAAGAAGGGTATTTATTGTGTCTGCAATATAATTAATGGTAGTCACGAAATGCATTTGATGACAAGGCAAGTTGTATCCTTAAATGCACCGCATCCTACTCTAACGACAATGCGCTTGTGTAATACATTTGATTAAATGTTATACATTTATTGTATTGTTGATTAAATGTTATATATATATGACTGTATTAGATTAATTGTTATATATTTGACTGTATTTTTGATTAAATGTTTTGGTTATATCTGATTATACTTTCAATGTTTATATTGATTAAATGTTATATTTTCCAGGCAATACTATAATAGTTATAATAATTAAACGATACATATTTTCAATCAAAATATTGTACTATTCTATTAGGTTTTAATGCCTAGCCTCTGATCCTTTATTTATTGATCATTTAGTGAATGTATAGTTGTACCGATTAAATGTTATATAGTAAATATTGTTAATTAATGGGACACTAATAACTCAACTATGATTCAGACTTTCTCACTTGATACGCTTTTTAGTGTTAAATTAGATTGGCGTATGTGGACTTAATTGTAATTAGACTTGTTGATTTTTATGTTAATTTGGAATTGTAATTTTTGGACTAATCGAAATTAACTTACTATTAGATTCGTAACCGATGTTAAATTAGATGGTCAGTTGACGAATTTAGACATGATTAATGGTTGGGTTGTTGACGAAGTCACGTACTGGCTCGAGCTCTTCCTTGATTGTAGTCATCTGCCTCTGTCGCCCTGTTGAGTGGGGTATGGGTGTAGTCTCCTTGTTAGTCGTTTCATCCTAGCATGTCATATTTATCTAGAGTCCTCGGTCCAGATAGGATGTGTGGTGCCAAGGTTATTGACACTTCTGTCATCTGGGGACGACATGATTCCTGAGGAGGGGATCATGGCGCACCCCATTGGAGAGCGTCAAATGAGAACTTGGCCGGATTCAGTGTGTTTTTTGTGAGTTTTGTCGAGCGATGTAAGTTGTTTTGGTGCATGGGTGGAACGCCTTCATGTGTTGGGTTCACGCGCCTTGAGGTTCTAGTCTTTTTCATCAACGTCATTGTGTCAGGAAGGGAAAGTTGTCCCTTAGCATGTAGGAGTGTCTTGTTGCATCAGGCAGGTTTTCGTTCCTCCTTGTTGTCTTACGCATGTTTCGCCCAGTTTTCGTTGTGCCAGTGAGTGGAGTCGTAGATTCTTGTTGCCTGGGTAGTGAGATTCTATTCGTCATTTTTGGTGTGGTTAAGCTATTGTCATTGTTGCCTTCTTGCCTCTTATTTCTTAAAAAAAACAAAACAAAAAAATGTTTTTCCCGTGGTCGTAACGAAGGGGTTGTTACACCCATGAAAAACTCTACATAAAAGTGTCTATCAAAGTAATGAGGAACCTCATCATTCCATGACAAATTCCCATATGATGCCAAAAATATATTATAAATATGTCCTTCTATGTTGGGGTGCTTAAAATATTGAACCTTCAACATCTTTCGCTTTGGCCCCTCTTTGAAATTGAACATAGAAATTGCATCTTCTTTTGAAACTCTACTTTTTACTACTTCTCATTTATCAGGGCCCATCACCTCCTACTTTTGTCTCCTCATCAAATCGATAAAACTATCAGTCATTGGCCCCATCTTTTGATATGCATCCATAAAGTTATGCAATGAATGCAAAACAATCTTTAATCTTTGCTTACTCTCTCAAGGGAGATCCAAGAACCTCAAATCATTTTCTAGGTTTTTTTTAACACCAGAGCATCGTTCAAGGGTCATTTCTTTAGTAAACGCTTCCCAAGGAAGCTCATCACCAACATCTGAGGGATAGGTGGATGTAGGCGTGTAATATATTGTTTCCAGATAACTCCCCCTGAATCAACCTTCACCCTCTTCACCAACATTGAAATCTTCACGATAACCACTCTCTCTTTCATTATCTTCCCTTGCATTAAACTCATCCTCTACACATACACATTTGAAAGTAATTACAACATTTAACAAAACCATAATTTAATATAAAAAATTAAAAAAAAACATATATAAAACACACACACACACATAAAACATAAACATAAATACACAAAAAAATAAAAATAAAAATATCTAACATATTTTCTTGTCGTGATGTATTCCCTACATTATCCGGTGTTGGAGGAATGTGCAACCTATCTAAGAAATATACATCTATAGCAATATTTTGAGCACATTCCCGGGATGATCTATTCATAGATTCATTTGGTAATCTCCTCCTCTGACTAGATTTCCATTGGTCACTCGAAGTCTCAGTCAAATAAGGGGTTCCTCTTCTTCCTTCATTGGATAGCCTAGGGCGTTTGCAAGAAATTTTTGGAGACTCTTGTCTCGACATCTCTCCTCGATATATATCCTTTGAAAATTCATGAATATGAAAGTTCATAAGTTATAGAAACATAAAATAGAAATATAATTTATAAAACAACTTGAAGGTATTTAAGAATTTATATCAACTTCAAAGCATTAAAGACATATATTGAAAAAACTAACAACTATATTTTTTACTATGATGCTATATATAATGAACATGAAAATATTTAAATATAAAAAAAATGTAACGTGTAGAAGATAATCTATATCTGTGTAAATTGTAGAAGGTAATTTTTAAGATAATCTACGTGTAGCATAATTTAAGGGAAAAAATATAGCTAGCTAAAACAAAATTATTTATTTTAATTTCTAAACATTATCTACTTGTATGTTACAATCAACAAGACATTAAAATTTCTGATCCATAATCTAGTAGCCTAAAAACAAACACTGAAAAAAAATTTACTTAACTGAAAAAAGAAACAATATTACCTTATATGTTGTTTCTATCTGCTTAGATATATGCTCAAAAAAAGCTTCAAGGGATCATTGATCAAACCCTTAGGGAAGATCGCATCATGACACTTGAAACAAATTTCCAAGAAGAACTTTTAGTGTAAAATATAAAAATACTAACCAACAACATACAAAAGGTGGCACTAACAATAGAAAAGGACAATGACAAGATACAGAGGCTGGAATTAGCAAGGAGATGAGGAGGGCGACACCAACAAAAAAATGAGGAGGGCGACACTAGCAAGAAGAACCAGAAAACCCAAACATCAACCAAGAAGAGACCTGCAACAAGATGGAAAAGACCCTTAGGGGTTAGCAACAACAAGAGGTTGGAGAGGTAAGTCTATGGTGGCTTAATACACCAAGAATAACTATCATAGAGGGGTCATAGCCACTCAATTAACTGATTAAATAATTTAAACAAATAATATTTTATAACATAAAATATTAATTGTTAAATTATAAAAATCAACAAGAAAAAAACAAGTTAAGGAGAGGGGATCCAAAGTCAAGGAAAATAACTTTATTTAGGAATAAGCAAAGAAAAAAACCAAAATCCCACACAACAATTAAGGGGGTCGTAACTCAAGAAAGGGGGGTTTCAAGACAAAGTCAACAAGGTAAGTTCTTATGTAATGATAGAATGCCCACATGATTCTCATGATATAACTTACAAGATTTTATCATCCCATCATATGAGGAAGATCAATGATGCGATCATGCCCTTATTGACTTCTCCTAGGTCTCATGGACCATCTCGAGAGGGAAGAGGGTCACACATTATCTCGGCAAGTGGTACTTAACCAAGAAACAAAATAAACCCAAAACCAAAAACCCACAAAACAATTAACTATGTGAGAGGTTTCTAGATTTTTCATAGACGAATACACATAAAACTGAAAGTAAAAGAATCATTTTGAAGTAATTCAAGAAATTAATACAAGATTTTTCAGGTATTGCTTTAATTTCCACTCTTTATCAAACTCAATCGTTAGGTGAGTGATTGTGAGAATCTGTATTACACTTAAAAATTATCAAAGGTTTGTCCATGTTCAGGTCTATCCCTATACATGGACATTCCTGAATTCGACCCTATACATGTACATTCCCAAATTTGACCATGTGCATGTATAGGGATAGGCCTGATTTCGAGCATGTCCATGTACATGGACATGACGAATTCGGCCCTATCCACCTCCTATAACACAAAACATGTAAATAATTGAAATTTTAATTAATTTGGGAATAGGTTGAGAATTACCAGAAACCTGAACATGAAAATATTTAAATATGAAAAAAATGTAACATGTAGAAGATAATCTATATTTTTGTAAGTTGTATAAGGTAATTTTTAAGATAATATATGTGTAACATGTTAAAATTTAAAGGAAAAAAATATAGTTAGCTAAAACAGAAATATTTATTTTAAAATTTCTAAACATTAGCTACTTGTATGTTACAATCAACAAGACATTAAAACTTATTATCCATAATTTGGTAGCATAAAAACAATAACTGACAGAACATTTACTTAGTTGAAACAAGAAATTAAGAGACTATGCTAGTTCCTAAATTTGAAACAAGTTGCACACTAATAAGCATTCAAGTAATGCTAGAGAGGAAATTTGTTGTTTAATTGTGCTTGGGACCACTCTTTCAAAATACATGTTATTGACACAAGAGATAGAGGAATGTTGAAGGGAAATAAAAGTAGTTAAATACTGTTGAGGGAATATTGCAGCAAAGAGTGTTTCAAGTCCATCTGTTTTTGAAGACTAAGATTTAGCCTCCACTTCACCAAGACATCTTCCTTGGGAAAGATTTTTTAAACACAGTCCATTATTTCCAAGTGTTGTTAATTGTTACTGTGAACACTAATTGGTTGGCCAATGGTTAATGATACATTTATGAAATTGTATGTTTTAGTCTGTTATGAAACTATTAGAAGTTCTAGACACTAAATCATTTTTCTTTTAATCATGATTTACTTAGCCAATATTTGTTATCAGTTGTTGACTAGAGAGGTTTGGCAATATTTTTGGCACCCCAAAGTTTTCACCTCAAATTCTCCAAATTGATAAAACTGTTGCCAGACATAACATAATGTAATTATTTCCAAAATTTGGATCAAATTTTATCATAGATGGATATTGAATTCTCTATTTGTTGTGCTTCTCAAGTCTTGGAGATTTGTATGTTGTCTTAGAATATAGATAGGGAAAAATGTATCTATTTTCTATTTCATTCAACCTAGTTACACAAGTATTATTATGAATTTACATCTTGGGATGTGTTTCAGGTAAATTTTGAGATTATAAAGTACAGTTAATAAATATATGATCCAAGTAACTATATGAGTGGTTTCTTGTGCTTTTCAAGTCTTGGAGATTTGTATGTTGTCTTAGACTATGTAATATTCTAGATATAAAAAGTATGCAAAACAGAAATAAAATGCTAGAAATGGCAGATGAACAACAATATAACCAGAAAAACACCACAATAATACCAATATGATATCAGAATAACACCAGAAAGAGAAATTTGATTACTAAGAGAAATGTTCACTTGCCTCTTCGAGGGGGAAACCTCCAGCAGAGCAAACTCTATTACAATAATATCCAAGACAAAAGTTCTCATACCCTCGACTACTATTTATACTAAATATATCTATCAAAAGAACCATCTAGAGGAAGATCCTTCTAGAAGCAGAAGCTTCTATTAAGTCTTCTTACATTCGACTTATTATTCCTTATTGCTAGGCCTTATTAATATTGATCTTTATTACATCAGAATATATTATTCTACCTACATTAGGGGTTAGGTCCCTAACATGTCCTCCCCCTTATAAACAAGCTTGTCCTCAAGGCTTGAGATGTGGAAATTGTTGCAGAATGGTAGTTGGTTCCCAGGTGGCATCTGTTGGGGTTGTATCTTTCCACTGGACTAACACTTCCTTGATGGTTTGCTGACATAAGCGATGCTCACATTGGTCCAAAACTGCTTGTGGTTGTAGCCAAATGGAGCCTTCTTCGTCCAACTCAGGAATGTTGGTTTGAGTTTGGAACTTAGTTCCAATCACCTTCTTTAAGCAGGAAACATGAAAAACATGATGTAGCTTAGAATGGCTGGGAAAGGCTAACTTATAGGCCACCTATCCCACATGCTTGAGAATAGCATAAAGATCATAAAATGTGGGCGCCAGTTTCTGACAATGGTCATCCTTGAGGGAATTTTGATTGTAATGTTGCAGTCAAAGAAACACATGATCCACTTCTGAAAATTAACGTTCAGAGTGACCTTGATCTTCTTGTTGCTTCATGCGATTCTGGGCCATGACAAAATTTTCTTTGAGGGTACGGAGAATAGCCTTTCGAACTGTAAGCATTTGGTCAATTGTTTGGACCTTCGAGACACCTAGTAAATATGATAGAAATGAAGGTGGATTTTGTCCATATACCACTTCAAAATGAGTCATGCGGGTAGTTGTATGGTATAAAGTGTTGTACCACCATTCAACTAGTGGTAACCATTGAGCCCACTTATTTTTCTTTTCCGAGGAAAAACACCTCAAATATGTTTCCAAACACTTGTTGACAATGTCAATTTGACCATCAGTCTAGGGATGATAAGTTGTGCTAAGATGCAATTGGGTGCCTTGTAGCTTGAATAATTCTTGCCAAAAAATGTTGGTGAAAGTTGGGTCGCGATCAAAAACAATAGAATGTGGCATGCCATAAATCTTGAAGACTTGATCCATGAAAAGTTGAGCCACAGTGGATGATGTAAATGGGTGTTGAATAGAACATAAATGAGCATACTTGGAAAGGAAATCAACTACCACCATGATGACTAATTTATTTCCCGATTTATGTAAGACTACAATAAAATTCATAGAGATATCCCGCCAAATAGTAGGTGGAATGGGAAGCAGTTGTAGTGTGCCATGATATTTGACTATTTCTCCCTTGTTGCATTGACACACATCACATTCAACCACAAAATTACGAACGTCTTCTTTCATACCATCCCAGAAAAAAGAACGTTTGACCCTGTCACAGGTTTTGGTAAACCCGGAGTGCCCAGTTGTGGGTGTAGCATGGAGCTCAGAAAGTACCGTGTATTTAAGTTTTAACTATTTACTTAAATACAAATGACCTTTGTATCGAAGCTCATCATGGAGCCAAGAGTACCCTGGAGAAACTAGAGAATTGGACTGCAATTGTTGTATCAGATGTGAACTTTTGGGATCATGTAGCCATTCCTAGCGAATGGCTTGGAGCCAATCTGGTATAATGAAGGAGAGAGAGAAAAGGGACCCTTCATCTTCATATTTTTGGGAAACTGCATCTGCATCCACATTTTCTTTGCCTTTATTGTAAATGATCTCTTAATCATATCCAAAGAGCTTAGTCACCCATTTTTGTTCCTCTGGGGAGGAAATGCATTGTTCCAGAAAATACTTGAGGCTTTGATGATCTGTCTTAATTTGGAAGAATTGCCCCAATAGATAAGGGCACCAATGATCAAAGACATGCCGAATAGCCAACATTTCATTTTCATAGATTGATTTGCCCAAATTTCATTCAGAAAGTTGTTTGTTGGTAAAGGCCAAAGGTTGACCCTCTTGCATAAGGACAACGCCAATTCCTTTCCTTGAAGCATCACATTCTAGGACAAATGTCTTTGTGAAATTAGGAAGAGCCAGGGATGGAGTGGTGCACATGGACATCTTTAAGGTTTGAAAATCACGAGCAGTTGCTGGAGTCCAAGTGAAATAATTCTTTTTAAGGAGTGCAGTGAGAGGTGTTGCAATCTTTCTATAATTCTTAACAAACTTGCGATAATAACCTGTTAAGCCTAGAAATCCACACAAGGTTTTGAGAGTCTTTGCATGAGGCTATTCTAGCATAGCTTCAATATTTTTAGGGTCCACATTGACGTCATCCTTGCCAACAAGATGACCCTAGTACTCGACTTGCGAGGTGCCAAAAGAAAATTTGGATTGTTTCAGGAAAAGTTGGTGCTGAGAGAGTAGATGGAGAAATCGATCCACATGAGAAAGATGGCATGTCCAGGTTTTTCTATAGATGAGGATATCATCAAAGAAAACTAAGACAAAATGATAGAGAAAAGGATGGAAGATGTGATTCATGAGGATTTGAAAAGTGGAGGGGCATTACACAAGCCGAAGGGCATTACCAAAAACTCATAGTGGCCCTCATGAGTTCTAAAGGTAGTCTTAGGAGTGTTTGCCTCTTTCATACGGATCTGGTGGTAGCTAGAATGAAGATCAAGTTTAGTAAAGAACTGGGTGCCACTCAATTCATCCAAGAGGTCATAAATGACAAGAATGGGAAATTTGTCTTTAATGGTGAGTTTATTGAGGGCGTTAAAGTCAGGACACATGTATCAAGAACCTTATTTATTAAGGACCATGACCACATGAGAAGAGTAGGGTCTTGTACTAGGGAAAATAACACTTGCGTTAAGTAGTTTTTGAACCATTTTCTCAATTTAATTTTTTTGGGAAAAGGGGTGGCGATAGGGACGGATATTGGGGGGAAGGCTTTCTGAGACAAGGGGAATGGAATGATCATGAACACCATGGGAAGGAGGGAGTCCCTGGGGAGTGGAAAAAACCACTTGATGTTTAGAGAGGATGGATTGGAGGTCCTGTGACACAGAGGGTGTCTCAGTTGCTTGTATGGCATGGAGTTGGGAAATAACACCAGAATGACCTTTTTTGAGTAGATTTTCCATGCAATGGGTTGAACTAATGATCTTAGGGGAACTAAGGGTGATGCCTTGGAACTTATATTGTTGGCCCTCCTGGTCGAATTGCATGGTTAATTCCTTAAAATCCATGAGAATGGGACCCAAAGTCCTTCGCCAATCTGCACCCAACATAATGTCACAACCGCCCATGGCAATAGCAAACTTATGAGATATCAGGTGGTAGTCACCAATTTGGAGACACAGATTTTTACAATGCCCTCCACATTTCATGGACCCACCATTAGCAATCATGATTTGGAAATTATTGATGACACATATATAGCAATTAGTTTCTTGGGCAATGTGGCGATGAATAAAATTATGGGTGATTCCACTATCAACAAGAATTATGACCTTCCTATGCTTGATGTAGCCAATTAGCTTGAGGGTTTGGGGAGCAGAGAATGTAGTGAGAGAATTTAGGTTAATGATCGGTTCTACTTCAGGAGGGTCTGAAGGAGGGGTTAGGTCAGAGGGTTCAGGTGACACAGACACAAAGGGAGCTTCAACATCCTCTTCTGAAACATCTTGCAAGATGGTTATAAAAATATTTTGTTCCTTACACTTGTGTCCCATAAAATATTTGTCATTACAATTATAACAAATGCCTTTGAGTTGGTGTTCATCCATTTTGGCCCTGGTCAATTTTTGGATCTTTAGTGGAGTAGAAGGAGGAGTGGGATTTACTGGTTTAGTGCAAGGAATAAAGGGGGGTTTCCAGTTTTGAGAAGAGAAAACCTGTTGTGATTCCTTATCTCTTTTAGTATCATCCACCCAACTCTGAGGCCAAGCCATGAGGACATGGGAACAAATATCATCCTTGAGGCCATTGATAAAACATTCTCGAAAAAAAACATTAGACATTCCCTCTATATGAAAAGATAGTTGCTCAAAAACATCTATAAAGTCTTCCACTATGCCATATTGTTTCAAATTTTTTAAATGACCTAAATGGTTGGTGTCAATTTCAAAGCATTCATAAAGCTCTGCCACAAAGTGTGTCCAAGAAACATACCCTTGACGGGCAATTTTTCTCCATTGCCACCATTTCCAATGTTCTTGATCTAGATGGAGAACACCATACCGGAGTTTGTCCAAGTCATATGTAATGTCGTACAAAGAAAAATAATGTTCCATTTGAGTTACCCAACTAGTGGGATCGGAGCCATCAAATTTGGTCACATCCACATGTGGAAGGCGTAGGTCACGCTGAAAGTGATGGGACTGAAAATTATGGGAATGAGAGGAAGTTTCAACTTCGGTATTCAAAGGTGGGTCAGATAAAGGGGGATCTACAGGGATATGCATCTTGGTGCATATAATCGAAGAAAAAGATTCAAGATGGGTAGTAATGTCTTGTTTGAGATCTTCTTTGAGTTCCTCGATTGAGGCGACGATGGAGGAATGCATGTTTTTATTGATGGTGGCAATATTGGCATTGAGCCATCTCACTTCTTGTTGGGTCTCTATGAAATTATATTGCAAGGTATTGAAGCAAGCTTCCAAGTCTTGGCTACGGGTATGGGCCATGATGTTGAGGGAACCAAAAAGGGTGGGTGGAGTCAAAACATTTGCTGAAAAATGATAGGTATGAATGTGATAAGGGTGAAGAGATAAATCCAATGGAATAGGTCTCAAATAATGGTGCAACAAAATCCAGTCTTTTTTTTTTTACACACCTGCGGAGCTATACTCCAGTCTGAAGAATACTGCAGTGATGAAATGCCCAAATTCTTAATCAGGAAGAAATGTGTAGTGATTTGGCAACTCTAACATAGTTGTGTGACAATAGATCTTGTTTGTTTTGTTTTGTTT
>JASDQU011403776.1:0-17985 GCA_032191745.1 Picea mariana
TAATTTAGATGTTCCATTTCTTGTTGAAGATTCTCAATTTAGTTTGTAGGAAACTTGATCAATTGTAAGCGAGTCAATTGGTTTGATCGACTTGCATTGCAATTTCATGAAAATAACATTTTGAAGCCTCCATAGATATGAGTTACCCTTCCAGGGTCTACTTTAATTATACACAATTGAGAGTTCCATCCCTCCTTAATGCTAGTTTGTTGTCCATCTTGATAGTGATTAATTAATGCTTGTGAAGTACGATCTCTTATGCAAATACAAAAGTATTAATGTTCTTTGTGAGATTATTTTGTTTAGATAAGACGAATGATAATTAATGAATGTGCCTTCCTTTTCACTAAAACTTTGCACACGATAAAAGGTTTTTTTCCTGAGGGACTATGTTGCAGAGAAAGAGAATTCCTTTTTTGGTGTTGTGAAGGATGGGAGAGAAGAGTTCTTGTTGGTGAAAGGTTAATTGTGAACTCTAGAGGAGATTCCATTGTGAGAAATTGAGGTAGATGTCTAGTATAGTTATTTTATAAGCACTGTGGGATGGGCTATGTGTGTGAACTAGAAACAATAACTAGATGTTTTCCCTTGTGGTCTCAAAACCTTGGCTTGGTGCTGGAATCTACAATAAATTCCTATGGCTAGGCAAAAAATCGCTTCTTTGTAGCCAGTTGGATGTTAAATTTCCAAAAAATATTATTTAATCTTAATACATGTTGCTTTTTATGTTATGTAATCCACTGGTGGTAAAATGAATGCAATTGGAATTTAGATACATGTGAAATTTTTGCATGTGACATGGGATGGGCCAAAAAACAATGATTTTTCTTATTATCAATGTTTTTTGGGATAAGAAGCCATATACAAGGCCCTAAACTATAAGACATGCTTTATAGAAAGGACGTTTTTCCCGAGGGTGCAGGAATACAATCCAATTTTTTCGAAATATATTCTACCACACAACAACATTTAATTATAAATACATTGGTTTGTTTTAAGAAACCAAATACATGGCTTATTGGCTATCGGATATTGTTTGACCAAGGGCCAAGGGTCGAGGGCTTAGGCCCTCAACCCTTTGGTGCTCATATGAAATTTTGTGTTAATATATATATATATACATTGCTTGCCATTTGTTTAATAAAACCTTTGTTGTGGCGCGTTGGTTTGAGGGTTTGTTAAGGCCTTTGGCAGGTCTTGTGTTCGAACCCCTCTAGTCCCAAACATTTATATAACCATTACCTTATAGGCCAATGAGGGGTCACCACGTGGTGGCCTCTCGTTGGCTCTTCCAATGTAACATGCTGAAACTATGATTGGAGCCACTTGTCAACCGATGATTGCACCACTTGTATGTACGGAACCATGTCACCTGCCACTTGTCAGTATATGGAGCTGCCACTTGTTAACATGTGATCTTGCCACGTGTCTCTCTCTGAGCCTGGCACATGTCTTTTCAAGGTTGATTTTTTCCTTGGTGGACTTGAACTTTGACCAACCATAACTTTTCCATACAGACTCTGTTTGACTTGCCGTTTGCGCCATTGGAAAGATAATGATGAGATCTTAGAAATGATGTCCTTTTCTCATACTTTTTAGATGATCAAAGTTTTATCTTTTCTTAACCTTTTTGGATCCCTGTGAGTGTTCCAAATCCTCCTCGACTTGTATGAGCGTTCCTCGATCCTTCTGGATCAATGGAAGAACTGCTTGTCACCTCAATAGGATCTTCTCTCATTTTAGTGTTGGAAGAGGTCCACCACAAGGGATGATTACCTGGTGACCTCAAGGGATCAAATAACAAGTCTAGTAGCAAATCCTACCACCCCCTATCTTGATCACTGCTTAGTTGTTCTAGGTCTAGGAAAGAGAGAGAGGCTGTAAGGTAGTTTTTTGTACTTGTCTGGAAGAAGAACACTTTGCATCATATATATAACACATTCCAAGCTAGAGTATGTAGAAATGACCTCTTTAGACACTAGACTATTCAAATTGCATTGGTTGCTACAAGTTTGCAACAATAAACAATCATATAAAAACAATAAATGATTTGTAACAACAAACAATAATTAGTGCTAAAAAATGCAGGAGTTAAACATGGAAAGTAAGAATTCATCAAACACAAGATTATCCAATTGTTATAAGATATTTCTGAACAAGTTAGGCCACCTTTAGATGACTGTATGCAACAATTTAATGTACTTTTAGATGGATGTAGAAAACTTTTATAACAATAGTAAATAATGTTGTGAGTTTGCTAGGGTTAGAATTAGTAGAGTTAGTAGAACACTTGAGAGATTTGAAAAAATGGTTTTAGCAACTACTTTCACTACAAGAGTTACTTCTAGATTAGTGCATTTACCATTCTAGGGCTATGGAGTCTCAAATGCATCCAATTTTGAAGGTTGATCTAGTTGAAACCAAGAGGTGGAGTCTAAACCCTAAGGTGCAAACACATTTGGGCCTTAGGCTTTAGACTTTGAGGAGAAGGATGTCTAGGGTGAAAGCACTTTTGGGCCCTAGATATCGTTTCTACCTTCTTATATCTTCACTTAGGTCAAAGATCAATTGTCTATGACTAAAATCCTAAAGTGCTAGCAATTTAGGACTATAGGGTTCTAACCCTAGCAAGGATAATTCACAAATTTTGGACAAGTAAAACTTTGTGAGAGGAAGAAGCACTTATGATCCTCTCTTAGGGTTTCAATAAACAAGAATCCTTCCAACAAAATAACAATTTCACCATTTACATCAACATTAGACCATAAAATTGCAGAAAATTACTTACTTTAGTCTAGAAGACAAGAGAACAAAACTCTAATTGTATAAATATCCATCCATAAGAGATCATATCCAAGCATAGCGCATGCGAGAGAAAGACCAAGAAGGATGAAATAATGGATAAGTAGAAGTGTTTCCCCACAAAATGGTGAGGAAATATGACGATCCAAATGAAAATGAGCACTAGCCTTTATATATGAGCCTAGGCTAGTGCTTTGTCAACATAACATAACATAACATAACATAACATAACAATGATTCAAGTGGGGCCAACCCCTCATTTGACCTTTAATGTAATAAATGCAAAAACCATCACAAATGAGCCACACATGTGAGACATCAAGCCCTCTTGGGAAAGGAAGAGGCCTCCAAAGGCCGTGTGACACCAATCCAAAGTGAGGTGGGAGAAAATGATGTCTTTCCTCCCTCAAATCCATGCCAACCATCATCATTACCCCATGTGTCCACCAAACCCTAGTTGTGTCAAACCCTAAAATATGACATCATCATCAAGATAGGGCCAACGCCCAAGATATGAGCATCACGTCCAGGCTGGAGGGAGCTGCATCTCGTCTCTGCAAGGTCTCTGGCTATTTTTTGCTGTAATGTTGGGTAAATAAGCTCTGGGGTACTCTTCCCAACCTATGGGATTGAAGCCCATTTGTGTGCCATCATGACTAAATATGCTCAAACCAAACCCATCCATCCATTGTCCAAGGTTCCAAGGATGTGAGAGTTGATGTCTGAGGGTGATGAGTCACTGGATGACCCATTTCTCTCCATCACACATGCCAATATCCTGCAATAAAGGCATAAAATTCTGGGTACAATCCAAGGATGTCCCTCAAAGAACCATGTCAGGGCCATCCAAAACAAATCAAATCATAATACAAGGTTAGCCAAGGTTCACAAGAAATATTGGTCCTTAAAGCATGCAAAGTAAGTTGTAACTTAAGATATAATCCATGTAAACAATTCACCTTAGTATCCCCTTCAAGCATCACACCAGCCTAGGACCCAATGTGAGTTGGCAAGTTTAAGTATGGGAGGGACTTCATGCAACCCTATTACGTGTGCCACCTAGACATGAAATATAAGACCTAGGTAGAGGGATAGGTCCCGAGGGAAGCATGAAATAAAGAAACCCTTCAAGAGTAAGTGTGACAGTGATATGGTTTTAGGGATTACTTCATGGCTTATGGTGTCATTGAATCCATTTCTATGAGTGCCTTTGTAGAGGGAGCACTTTCTTTCTTAAGATACCCTTTCCTTAATACGTTTTTCATTCAAAAATCCTTATTTTACCTTTTGATACCCAATTTATCATTTTCAACTCTCCTTTATAAGGTTTCAAGCTTCATTCCTTCATTTTTTTACTGGGTTGTTTTCCTTTATAATTTGGTGCATTCATTCGCAATTGGACATGGGTGATTACCATTAGATGGGGTAGAGATCAAGCCAGCCTAAGGATTTTATGGTGGGATTTATCATTTAACAATAACATACATGTATAGAGAAGCAACATCAACCTCTAGGCCTTCAACCCATTATTCTCATGAGAGAATGGACCATGACCCATTACCGAAGTTTGGTACACTATGAGAGGCTCCAAGATGGAAAGTGTTAAGTATGGTGGGGACCAAAACATTACACTTGTGAGGGATCCCAGTAGTACCCCTTTTCCTTGGGCGGTGACAACACGAGACTAGGGAACATAAGCTGACTTCCAAGGTGAAACAAGGCAACTAACACAATTTCTCAGGTCAGTGATCCATTATCCAACTTCGACCGAAGATCCTCATCCACATGCCCAACAAATTAAGCAAAATACTTTGCATGAAAGGACTAACATACCTCATGGTGACGTTGGCTTACAATCTCCCATACACTAGGTTGCTTGGATATGATGAGCCTTGGTTGACCTGTAGCTGTAAAGGTGAATGATGGGAGATATTGGACTGGCATCTGTGGACACGATGATAATCATTATGGTTGGGATCATGTTCTCCCTTGCGGTCCATGAGACATGATATCCTCTAGTTAACCCTAGGCATGGGGGGGTAACATGCCTAAAAAACACGCCTCCTGAGTTCCAAAACCACATGGTAGATTTATTTCGTGACTTGCCATGGTTAGTTGTTTACATTGATGACTTATTAATTTTTTCTAAAAATCTATAGTAACATCTTAAGCATTTGCAAGTTTTTTATGAATGTGTTGTCAAGCATGGCCTTGTGCTGTCAAAGAGAAAAATGGAAATTGAAAGACCAAAGTTGATTTCCTCGAAATGCACATAAAAAATGGCATGATCATGCTTCAAGAACATATTCTCAAGACATTTGCTCAATTTCCAAATGAAATTAAAGCTAAGACACAAATTTAGAATTTTCTTGGTAGTCTTAATTACATTTGGCCTTTTTATGAAGAACAAGCATACAATATTCATCTTCTACAATAAAGGCTAAAAAAGACCCTCTAGCTTGGGATAAAACAATGATAGATGTTGTTCAAAATATTAAAAGGAAAGCATATCATCTTCTTTCTCTAAAGTTGTAATGTTCCTGACTTGGCTAGTCTAGGAAACGCTGCTAATATGTGTGTAGGATCAAAGGTTTACATCATATAAATGATCATACAAATAATAAACGCGGCAAAGGACTGCAAAGTTTGTATTATGATATCTCCGTGGATTACAAAATGGCCGAATGTTGCTGAATAAACTGACAATACTCGACTAGATCAACAGACAAAGGATCTTAGTCGGAATACAAATAAGCAACTGCAGCTGAATAAAATAACAACACTCGGCTAGATCAAAAGACAAAAAGGATCTTAGCCAGAATACAATTAAGCAACTAAAAGATAATACCCATAATATGGGAGCACTGCGGAATCAATGAAGAATGATGGAAGACCTGGATGATCTTCCCAATGACTAGGGTGTGTCTTTCAACACCGAAATCAACCAACTGGTGTCTTCCTCCTGGAATACACTGAACTATCTCTCCTGAGATTCACCTCTTCTCCTCAATGACAAGTCATAATCTACATAATGATGAATTAGGTCGCTAACCCTTCCTTTATAGATTTCCAAAACCCTAAATCATGCTGAAACCCTAATTCACTGTTGACTTCCAAAACCCTAAATCACTGTTGAAACCCTTATTCACTGTTGACTTCTATTTTTAGCTCACAATGACTTAAAAGCACTTTTAACCCTTTTTATCTCAATGCCACTTTTTGAATATAACACCTGTGAATGGAGTGACCTCCAGTAACCCTGTTTACCCCTCTTTGGCCCTGGATATAGTCTAACAGGGTGGTTTAGACCATTAAGCCTCCTCTCTGGAGCTCCTATTTGGAAAGGGACATTACAAAAGTTACCCACAAAAGAATGACACTTCATAATTGAGACATATGCATCATCTATATCATGGGCAGGAGTATTAATTGAAAAAGATAACCAAAATGGATTTGAACAAGTCTGCACATATACTTTTGGCTCCTTCAGAAAAGTTGAGTTAAATTATCCATCTAGTAATAAAGAGGTCATGGCCATCAAAAAAACATTACAACATTTAAGGATTTATTTAAAGCCGGTTAAATTTGTTGTTAGAACATATTTAAAGGTTATTCCATGAACGATAAAAGATAATAGAGAATTCATTGAAGGAAATTCTAGATTGCTAAAATAGGCAACCTGGCTTGATGGGTTTGATTTTGAAATTCAATTGAAACCATGCTACTTGAATTATCTGGCACAAATGCTAACTCGAGAAAAATAATAATAGTTCTATATATTCTCCACGAGGTTAGGAAAAGAGAAAGAAAATGCTCATAAGATAAAATAACTTTCCCATAAAGAATCAAAAGAATGAAATCAAACAAACTTGAGGAGAGAAGCCATTGAAAATGTGATAAAAAGGCAAAAAACGCTATAACTCGTTACTAGAGAAGAAATAGAAAAATATGTGTCTTATACATTAATTCTTGATATTAAAAGTTCTCCTTTGAGAGTCGAAATATTAGTAAAATGGGAAAATAAATCCTTTCTAGGCCTGAATCATGCATATGAAATTTTTTCTAGAGGCCAATATGATATATGGATAGACGATGATGACCTTGCACGATGTTACCATGGCATAGGGTTAGGACATGATGGACTGAAATATTCCTCGATAAGTTCTACCCAAGAAAATATTGGCTTCAAAGGAGATGTAAATTTATTCTCCAGTTGACTCCATAATCCAATAGCTAAAGACATTAAATCTAATTGCATTGGAGAAATTAAATCTTGCATTAACTCGGGATTTTGAGATTGTCTAAATTGGATTCAATTATATGCTATATGTGCTTGGTTGAGCCACTAGGGAGTCACCTTTTGCTAAGTGATTCTTTCTGCTGTCATAACATTTTATCTACAACCATTAGGGATGCATAAACCCTAACACAACTTCCTTAATAACTCACAAACCGGCTGTCAAAAGTTGCTAAAAATATGCCCCTACAATCTACTAACCCTAGCACACTTTTTGGGTGGATTGTTGGCAAGTTTTGGTGGTTGATATCTTTGCTGTAACAAATTGTATGCTAGAGACATAACACCACAACTATATCTCTGCATTACTATTTTATTATAGCCTTGTTTCATGCTAAAGTCTTTCTCTTTCATACTTGAGTTAACTAGTCATAGTCATTGTTAGCTTGTCTCTTGCAATCTTAACTATAATTTTAGCATCTTTATTTGCAACTCTTATTATAATTTTTGTTTCTGATATATATTACTGTTTATTGCTGCACTTAGGGACATCAAGATTACATTTCTTTTCCAACATAATATTGGGTTTGTATCTTCATTTTCCTTGTGTCTCGGGTAGGTATAATCATTACTTTGAAAGTATACTACATTGTGGCATATATTATACCATCTATGAGACTCTTTTCAAGCCCTTCTTACCTTCCATCATTGATCTATAGGGGGTCTCTTATTCATCTCTTCATTTTCCATCTCATTTCCCCCAGGGTCACCAATATTCCCCCTTTGAGGTGATTACTTCATCTATAAAGTGACGAGAATACCTATCTAAGGTGACAGTGGGTAGGTGTTCTCTTAGTTGTCACCATTTTGTGGTTGGATCGAGGCTTTCCTAACCTACAACTTGTGCGATAACATTTTGGCACCACTGTCAGGGAGGATTTTGAATCCTCTTCTGAGTCCTAACGACACTTTGGAATGATATCCCAAATCCTTTCCCTACTCCACCTAAAGGACATTCCCCTTCCTCCTTTATGGGACATACCCGAGAGGGGCTCCCCAAGTTTACGGGAGAAGATCTCATTACAACCAAAGATCACTTGGATTCCTTCCTCCACGTTCTAGAACCTTATGACCAACATGAAGATGTATGAATGAGACTCTTCTCTTACACTCTTATCAGAAAGGATAAGGAATGGTATCATAGTATTCTTCCAGGAACAATGATAAATTGGGATCTCTTTCAAGAACGTTTTACCAAAAGATTTGGAAAAAACAAGGAATACCAGTCCCTTTACGATCAAATCTATAACTACAAAATAAAATTAGGAGAAAGTATAAGGAATTTCAATTATAGATTCAATACCCTTGTAAGGATTTTTCCTCAAGACTTCAAACCTTCCCAAAGTACCATCCTCAAGTCTGACATGTCAGCCATGAGAGACCCCTACGTAGTTCTAATTGGAAAGGGACGCCCTACAACTTATCTTGAAGCTCAAGAAAGGGCACATGAGATAGAAGAGAACATAACCTCGTCTCTCAGCCAAGAGGAGGATGGTCTTGAAGAAACCTTTCAGATTAATCAAGTTGTTGACTTTGTCATATTGGACCCTCCCCATGATGTTAGGACATACCTGCAGAAAGAACGAGAGGAGGGCGCTAAAAAATGTTTATCGCATGATGAGTCTATTGGCTAAAGAAAAGGAACCAACATCAACAAATGAAGTTTTGAAGGATGAAAGGAAACGAGTAGCAAGGAAGGATGAAGAAACATTTTTGCAACATATTCGACATGTCCTGATAGAGGAACACAAAGAGAAAGAAATTGGTATCATCAAAAGTCAGGATAAAACTCTCACCCCAAACAAGACCAAAAAGGAAGATTTTGTAAACCACGTCAACATAACCCATCAGGTTCTCGAGGAGGGGATTGACAACACCTTCATTTTAAAAAATTCCATTTTCCTTGATGAAGAAAAGAAGGAAGGATCTCAGGACTTAGATTTTGATGGTGCGCAGGCTCGGGTGCAGGAGTAGTCTTGAGATCACTAGACAATGAGACTACCTGTTTCTCGTACAGGCTTGAGTTTAACTGCATGAACAACATAGCCGAGTATGAAGCCCTTATCCTGGGTATGAATCTTGCCATTGATATGAACATTAAGTCCTTGCACATGAGAGGAGACTTTGACTTAATCATTTCACAAGTTAACAAGAAGTTCGTTGCTAAAAAATTAAGGTTGAAAGAGTACAGAGATGTCATTTGGGATTCCATGAAGAAGTTTGATAGCTTTTCAATTGCAGCCATCCCTAGGGAAGATAATCATTTGTCAAAAAACCTTGTCGTTTCCACTTATACCCTACAATTTTTCAAAGAAACCAGTCTTTATAAAGTGGAAGTAAATTACAAGTCCTCACTACCAGATAACCTGGAACATTGAAAAGTCTTTGATAATGAAAACCAGATTTTGCGTTTTCTCCAAAATGAAGGTGAATTCTCGAAAGCCTAGATAAACCTACTAGCAAAAAAGGGAAATATTGAGATCATTGATTTAGCTGATGGACCCTTACCTAAAGGTGTCCTCCCCTTAGAGATACTTTTTGATCGAAATGACATGTATAATTGGAGATCGTCAGGAAAAATAGATGACGAGATCATTGAATTCAATATTGGCACCAAAGACTCCCCCAAAAATGATCAAGTTTGGAAAAGGAACAATGTCTGATGAAAGGGAGAAGTTGATTTCCCTCATAAGAGAATTTAAGGATGTTTTTTCTTAGTCTTACGAAGATATGAAGGCCTACCAATAGACAACACACTATTCCCCTTATGGAAGGTACAAAACCCTTCAGATAGAAGTTCAAGCACATGAACCCAAAAGTTTCCCCACAGGTCCAAAATGAATTACAAAAGATGGTTGATGCATGGATAATTGAGGCTATCGGATATTTATTCATCTTGGGTGTCTAATCCAGTCATAGTTAGGAAAAATACTAGTGAGATCAGGATATGCATTGATTTAATAAACTTGAACTAGGCTTTACTTAAAGACAACTACCCTCTACCAAACATGGAATATCTTTTGCAAAGGGTCACCGAAGTAGAAATGATGTCTATGCTTGATGGATTCTTAGGGTATAATCAAGTATTGGTTAAGGAGGACAACCAACTAAAAACTTCTTTCACCACACCTTGGGGAAATTATAAGTATTTGAGAATGCCCTTTGGACTGACCAACGCAGACGCCACTTTCTAGCATGCCATGGATTATGCTTTTAGGGATTTGATTGAGAAATTTATAGAGATTTATCAGGATGATATAACTTCTATCTCCAAGAAAAGGGATCAGCACATCTAACACTTAAGAATGATTTTTTAAGGGTGCAGGGAGTATGGAATTTCTCTCAACCATAAGAATTCATTTTTTTGTGTTGACAAAGGAAAGTTTCTGGGTCATATTATTTCTAAAGACAGAATCACAATAGACCCTGCCAGGGTTGAATCCATCAAGAATATCCCTCTCCCCAAAGAAAATAAATCCTTTCAATATTTCTTTGGCCAAATTAACTTTGTAAGGAGGTTCATTTTGAACTTTGCCGAAATTATTAAACCCATTAACATATTGGTAAAGAAGGACGCCCATTTCAAATGGGACAATGAAGGTAATTTATCCTTCCAATGTATCAAGGAAGCAATAACTATCGCACCAGTCTTGGTCAACCCAAATTTTGCTAAGGAATTCATCATATTCTCTTTCGCTTCAAAGGACACCATTACAGAGTTCTGTTGCAGAAAAATGATCAAGGAGATGAATAACCGATTGCTTTCATGAGAAATATTCTTAGAGATTGAGAGCTGAATTACACCATTACAGAAAAACAAGCTTACACTCCGGTCAAGTATCTCAAACATTTTCGAACTTATGTGGGATAAAACAAGATCAAAGCCTTTGTCCCTTACCCCACTGTGAAGGACGTTTTGTCACAACAAGATTGCCTTGGATCGAGGGGAAAATGGGTTTCACAGATATAGGAATACGATTTGGAGATCAAACCATCCAAGATAATCAAAGGGAAAGGGTTGGATAAGATGTTGACATAAAACAATCAAGAAGCCATCGAGGTAGGAGAGAAGGAACAAATCAACGTTATCGTAAGCGAAATTGAGAACAATTAGTCATATTTGGATATCATTTATTACTTGAATAACCTCACTTTCCCTGATCATTTGGTAGATCACAAGAGGAGAGCCCTAAGGATTAAAGCTACGAAGTACTACTTAACAGAGAATGGTCTCGGGTGGAGGAACCCTGATAGGGTGATCCTAAAGTGTGTGAATAAGGAAGAAGCTGACAAGTTAATGGCCAACCTTCATTAATGGTATTGTGGAGGCCATTTTGTATCTCACAATACTTCCCATAAGATTTTAAGAACAAGATATTATTGGCCCATTATTTTCTTGGACACACATCGGTATGTCAGATCCTGTCATTCGTGTCAATTCTTTGCCAACAAACAACGCCTCCCTGTCATTTCCCTTAAGTCAGTCATCGTAGAAGCGCCCTTTCAATAATGGGGATTGGATTTTGTTGGTGAGTTCAAGGAAAAATCTAGTAATGGTTATCAATGGGTTTTTACTGCCACTGACTACTTCACCAGATGGGTGGAATTTGTCCCAAAAAAGAAAGCAACATAAGAGGCTGTGATGAAGTTCCTTGAGGAAATGATTATCACTAGATTCAATGTTCCTCCCAAGATAACCATAGATAACGCCAAAGATTTTAGTTCAATGGCGTTCAATGAGTTTTTTTTTAAGTATGGGATCGTTTTATCACACTCCTCAAATTATTATCCTCAAGGAAACAAATTAGCGTAATCTAACAACAAAAAAATCATGAATATTGTAAAGAAAATTATTGGGGAAAGGAGGAAAGTTGGGATAACAAAATTAAGTATGCCTTGTGGGTAGACCTCACAACTACTAAGACCTCCACCGGGAAACCCCTTTTGAGTTTGTCTACGGGTTAGAAGCACACTTACCTATAAACCTCCAGACTCCAACACTACAAATAACCCAACAATTTTCCACAGATAAAGAAGCATTGCAAGGGTGAATTGATCAACTCATGGAATTATATGAAACTTGAAGAATGGCCTTTTATCAAATGGAAAAGAATCAAGAAAATGTGAAAGGGAATTTTGATCGCAAGGCTAGAAAAATAGATTTCAAGAAAGGGGACTACGTCTTAATGTGGGACAAGAGGAGAGAAAAAACTGGAATGCATCAAAAGTTTGACAGTTGTTGGTTGGGGCCCTAGAAAATAAAGAAAATATCCTGGCCAGACTCTTTTACTTGTCCATGATGGAAGGGAGGAGGATGCCACTTCCAGTGAATGGATCTCTCCTCAAACATTATTACCAAGGCGACACTTAACTTCTTCAAGGCCTAGGCCCCATGTAAGTAGGTAGGTCATCTTGATTTCCTTCCATTTGCATCTTGATTGCTCATGTTAGTTTAGATGCATTTCATATTTCATTTTTTTCTACTTGCATATTGATTTGATGTTTAGTTTATAAATTTTTGAAAAAATCCTAAAAAATTATTTTCTAGATTAATTTCATTTTTGGTTTTGATGTATATGGGCCAAGGGTGATAGAACCACCCTATATTTTACTGTGTGATGTTTCAGTGTAGGCACAAGTATACCGGGAGATGATGCAGTTCTCATGCACTCTATGGTGAGCACAAGTCCCCAAGTAGGA
Organism: Picea mariana; assembly: GCA_032191745.1. NCBI lineage: Eukaryota > Viridiplantae > Streptophyta > Pinopsida > Pinales > Pinaceae > Picea > Picea mariana. Next base: position 12,800 of record JASDQU011403776.1, read on the forward strand.
GCTAGATGTTATCCCTAACTCCTAGGGATAACTAAGGATTTGATGTCTCAAGGCCCTCAAGTTGCAAACATGGAGTACCGAGAGACAACTTGACCATCAATGTCCACTTGCACAGACAAAGACCCACCTAACCATCACAACTCCAGGTTCGTCACGACAATATCCACCACATTAGATGGCCTCTAGAAGACATTGGGTCTTGCTCCATGATGTACAAGTCAGGTATGATGGTGTGTCATTTCAAAATTTTAGGCATTTGATTTTGTTGCATCTATTACTGCTTTTGATTATGTGACATTTTCTTGGACATTATTCTCTTTGCCCTGTTTCACTTTGGTGGTTGACATTGCGCCCTAGTACGTGGGTCACCCTTAGGGATAGGTATTCTATTGGGAAGTCCTTTTGAAGAGTCATCGTGCCATTCCCGAACATACTTGTCACTTTCCACACTTCATCCCCTCATCTCCTCACCTTTCTGGTTTTTTGGGTGTACTGACCCAAGAAGGGGTTGTCTCTCACTTCATGGGAAGAAGGGGTTGAAGGAACATAGGCTTGTGGTTGGAAACAGATAAAATCAAAACCATTAACCTTCTTGATTCTCACCCAAGTATCTCGAGGATAATGAAATGTCCCTTATAAAAAACTAATGGGACCATAAAATAGTGACTAATAAAAAAATGCCAATCAGGGAGGAGCATGTGTGGGCACTATTTTTATTGTTTATGTAGAAGCCCCACAAACGTTTCCAACTTGGGGAAGCATGATGTGACCAGGGTAGAGTCATGGTGGGCACAATTTTTCATGATTAGGTAGAATCCCCACCTTGGATTCAACCTGGAAACATCCTAAAAGAATAAGAGGCAATAAATGGGCTTTGAAAAATGTTGCATTGAAAACGAAAGTGCAACACGCCCTATACAAAGGCACCCATAAGTGAGACACAACAAACCCTTGTATGTCATGAAACCCATGCCCAAAAGTCCTTCCCCTCATCCATGACACCTCATCCACATGACTTAGAAGGAGGTAGCCTCGGGAAACACCCATAAACTTAAGGAACGATTCACCCAATAGGCTGTTTTTTCAACCCTCCCATGCTTAAACTTGGAAAATTGCATAGGGTCTTTGAGCATTAATTTATTTTGATGAGGTGGCTTGGATGTATTTGCTTAGATTTCTCTTTTATTGATTTGATTTACTCATAATGATTCTTTTAATTGATATCCTTGGAGGGTGTATCCATTTGTCTTTGCAGGACCCAACTAGTGGATAGTTTTGGAGGAACAAGCCTAGCTTGGGCTTCCATGGGGCTTGAATCCCATAGGTTGTATTCCAAGGTCCCACATGCCAGATCAAAAAGACATGCCTTTGGAGGTTTAGATGACATCCTGGAGGACCTAACCTAGCCCCTACCACCCAAACAACTTGCTTGAAATAGGAAAAATCTCACCTTCTTGGAGCTTGACGTCACACATGGGATAGGATGTGGTGGTGATGTGAAACTTGGCACTTTGATGAGGATTGGAACCTTGATTTAGTGGAGAGAGGTCCTAACACCTTGGAACATGGATTTTGGAATCCCAACTCCCCTTCTCCATTCTTAATGACCTGCCAAAAAGGGGCTAAAAGTTTCCCTAAAGGGGTGACGTATTTCCCTTTAGGGTTTCTCTATGTGCAAATTATGAATCATTTAATATTATTTTTGTAAAGGGGAAAGATTAGGTCCATTGACCCCTTATCTTGTGGTTTACCCTAAATTATGTGGACAAACTATGTTTAGAACATTTTGTATAAATAGAGATCATTTGTATCTCATTTCATCATAGCTCTCCCATTGTGAGAAGCCTTCCTAGTTGAAATTTTCGCCCTCTTTGGGAAATCTCTATCTCTTGTGATCTTGTTATGGTTTCTTCATGCTATTGGTGGAAGAAGTAGTGTGATACCTCTCTTGGAGCTTTTCTCTTGCACTTGTGGTAGATTTATCTTGGTAAAAAGAGGTTTATCTTTTCATTACTTGGACTAGGTAAGGATTTTATCTTGTTGATGCTTCATTTCTTGGTTACAAGTTTGATTTGCTAGACTTCTTGGGGTGTATAAGGGTTTACAACCCCACCATATCTATCATTTTTGTCTAGAAATTATTTGTTGCACAAGGTTTTACTAGGAGAAGTAAAAGGGTTTACACCCTCCTAGTACTTCCTAGTTAACATTGCTTGCCTTGGGGAGTAAAAGGGTTTACACCCCGAAGGATATATAACTTGTTATATTTTCATTCATTTGACTCCATAGCCCAATATCTAAATGCACTAAATCTAATTTCATTGGAGAAATAAAATATTGCACTGGTTAACGTGAAAACTCAGGATTTTGAGATTGTCTAAATTGGATTCAATTCTATGCTATATGTGCTTGGTTGAGCCACTAGGGCGTCACCTTTTTCTAAGTGATTCTTTATGTTGTCATAAAATTTTATCTACAACAATTAGGGCTGCATAAACCCCTAACAAAACTTCCTTAATAACACACAAACCAACCGTCAAAAGTTGCTAAAAGTTTGCCCCTACAATATACTAACCCTAGCACACTTTTTGGGTGGATTGTTGGCAAGTTTTGGTGGTTGATCTCTTTGCTGTAACAACTTATATGCTACATCCATAATACAACAACTACATATCTGAAATAATATTTTATTATAGCTTTGTTTCATGCTAAAGTCTTTCTCTTTCATACCTCAGTTAACTAGTCATTGCTAGCTTGTCTCTTGCAATATTACCTAGACTTTTAGCATATTCATTTTTGTTGCTGATATATATTACTGTTTATTGCTGCAATTAGGGACATCAAACTTAACTTTATTTTCCAACATAATATTGGGTTGTATATTCATTTTCCTTGTGTCTCAGGTAGGTATAATCACTACTTGGAAAGTCTACTACGTTGTGGCATATCTTCTACTATCTACAAGACCCTTTTCAATCCCTTCTTACCTTCCATCATTGAACTATAGGGGGAATCTTCTTCATCTCTTCATTTTTCATCTCATTCCCCCTAGGGTCACTAAGATTCCCCCCTTGAGGTGATTACTTCATCTCTAAAGTGACGGGAATACCTATATAAGGTGACAGTGGGTAGGTGTTCTCTTAGTTGTTTCCATTTTGTGGTCGGGCCAGACTTTTCCCAAACTACAACTTGTGCAATAACAAGAAGTTAATGTATTGGAATGGATTATGGAATATAAGGTTCTTATGTAAAGGGTATTAGAGAATGGTATGCTTTATTGATCATTTTTTTTTTATTGTGATGCAATCTATGTTTCTTGTGTATTTTTCTTTGTGCATAATCATTTGTGTTGAGATATTCGATGTTAAATAGGGGAGTCCCTCTTCTTTTGGATTATTAGGAATTTTCGTTGCGACCGAGTTTTGGATCCATATCCATGGTTAGGTGCCTTAATTTTCAATTTTTCTTGTAGGTTTCCATAAGCACGCTCCACCCAAGTTTGGACTTATAATTTCTGTAGACCGCTCGGTTCGGTCTTTATGGATCCCTCAATGGACTCGGTCCCAATTTCAGAAATTGAGCTCCACCCTAATGGATCGAAGTTCAACATTGTTGAGCATGGATACATTTATAGATAATCATATTATTTTGCATCTACTATCACTATTCATGAGAATGATCCTCTCCCTCAATAAGAAATTCCTACTATTCATCCTCAATATGTCTATAAGCTTCGATGGTATAATTTTTAGAGCTACCACCTCGATTCACACTTGGTCTCAAAACATTGTCTTTATAAAGTTTGATCAACCTATCCATAAAGATCATCTCACTTGATACCAGATCGATTGGGATAAATCTCAGGGATATAGATTTTCACATTTAGGTGTTGTTCGTATTGGCCTTAATGCATGAGTTCAACCTCACTTAAATATTAGTAGTGTCCATTGTATTATTGACAATCACTATTATAAATTTGCAAATTCCCTTATTGGAAGGTTTTTAGGTCCTTTGCATGATGGACATTGTCGAGGAACAATCTATCCTTAATATTATATCTTTCTATAAGATCCCACATTTACTGCCTCCTAAAAGCCTATATGAAACCTAAGGTCCTTGACATGGATATTGGTCTTTGCATAATGCAAATGAAATTCATTGTTGTTATTGTTGATATTATGGTAGTTGCAGGAGGAATTAACCTCCATGTGTAACCTTTGACTAGAATAGAATATTCCGAAAGCTAGAGAAATCCTAAACGGATGTGTAAAAACCCTAGAAGACAAGTCGGTTCAGTAAAATAATTAATATTAAAGTATTATCTTCTAGAAGGACAAGTCGACCCAGACAGGTGACAAGAACCACTGTAAATAGGAGGTGCTTGAGCTCATTTGTACACACACACTTCACTCACTCTCTCAGTAAAGTATAGCACAAGTTTGGAGCTACAGTTGCAAGAAAGGAAGGTGCACCTTCTTGGGTGATTCTTGGTCTCTCTCTCTAGTGCTATCTAGCCTAAGATATGCACACTACCTTCTAGTATCTCTTGGTCACATCTTGGAGTATATTGGTGGATTTCTTGTTTTGTGGTTGTGGAGAATCTCTCTCTTGTGCACTACCCTCGAAGAAGGTATGCTCTCCTTTTATTGTGTTGTTTTTGTAGTTGGATGGTGTTTTTATGGTTCCATCTCGTGCTACTATTGCAACTAGGGTTTATCTGTTGGCTCTAGTGTGGCTTTCCAGAATCATTCTATCTAGCAAAGGTTAAGGTGCTTGGGGGTGGTTGCGTGCCTATAGTTGGGTGACAATACTGATATTGTCTATGGTTAAAATGCACACATCGAATATTTTAATAGGTTATGGGCCCACGCTACCTTTAGAACAGTCTAACCACTGGAAGGAAGACCGACAGTTCTTTGTCAAGCTCGTTATAGCACCAATTGTAGTTACAACTAGGGTTTCTGAGATTGCACTGGAAACAAACCCTAACCTAAATTTTTAGGCACTTTCATTGAAGCGTTGGACCTAATTTTTGGGTATTCTATTGTTCCCTAGCCTAGCACACCCTCTAGTGCCCTCAGCAAGCAAAAACGCCAATTTTGATTTCTTGGTCAAATTCAAAGTCAAAGGTTGACTTTTGGTCAAAGTTGAAATTGCAGGGTTTCTATCTTGTTCTAATAATTGAA
>JASDQU011403776.1:19759-35092 GCA_032191745.1 Picea mariana
CTTGCATCATCCATGGGTTGGAGTTTACATCAGATGGATGTAAAGACCGCTTTTCTCATTGGAGTAATTGAGGAAGAAGAATACATAGATTAACCTCAAGGTTTTGAGGTACACCCGAGAGAAACCCATGTATGCAAATTAAAGAAGGCCTTGTATGGACTCAAGCAAGCTCCAAGAGTTCGGTATGCACGAATTGATAGTTACTTGATGAGACTTGGATTTTCCAAGAGCCATGCTGATCCAAACCTTTATTACAAGGTTGTGAATGATGCACCTATGATCCTTCTACTATATGTTGATAATTTGTTTCTGACAGGTACATAGCCTCTCATTATTCAATGTAAGAGGGAGTTAGCCTCTAAATTCGATATGAAGGATCTTGGTCTTGTGCATTATTAATTGGGACTAGAAGTATGGAAGAAGCGTGGTGAAATATTCCTGGGGAAAGGGAAGTGTTTTCGCAAGAGTTGACTCTAGGCTGTAATAGAGCCAAGCCTTAGCACATTTTAAATGAAATAAAATTTGTTGATTGATCAATCATAAGAGGCTTCTAGAACTAGGTCTGAAAAGGGCCCTTCACTCATTTATAGATCATAAACGAAGAGGCATGACATCGTTTGTCTAATTGATTCAATAAAGAAGATGGATAGAGGATAGGAGATAAAGAAGACTGAAACAAAGAGTTAGGTATCTAATTCTGATAGGTCTAATCTTTATTTCAATGGAAGAAATAACACCAAACTTCAAATATCTGAACACAGGTCTTGTCTTACTCATAACAAGACAGAGGAAAAGCTATGAACAAATAAAACTTGTAAATAATGAAAAACAATTAAGATGCAGGTCTTGTTCTACTCATGGCAAAATAGAGGAAAAACTGCACTTTAAGGAATGCTTTAAATTAGCTACAGCATAAGTATCACTGAATTGTAACCATTACAAGCTGAATTAATGAATGGAAGGAAGAAAGAGAAGTGATGAAAACTTCAGAAACGATAACGCAGGAAGAAGACAGAATTAGACAGTGACAAGGTGTAGAATCTCTTGGCACTCTGTTCTATATTTGCTGAAAAGGAATGCATTACAAACCCAACCTCAGGCTCTCGGGCTGTCCCCCCCTCTTTTTTTCTTCAAGAAGATACAATAATATATGTCTTCTGCACCCTTTCGAATAACTAAAAAATGATTTAGATTCCAAAATAAATCTCTCTAGAAATGAAAAGGCATTTCATGTAGGTATTGAGGTCGAAATCCTCCCAAAAGATAACAACAGTTACCATCAAATTCATAAACTTTCTGCCATAGAAAATGGGCCAAACTGCTGAAAACGGGGGCTGCGGTTATCATTCTGTATCTCTCGAATTGTGATAGCTGTGTATAAAATGAAATAAGATTTTTTTCATCTATTTTTTTTGACCAAAAACCTCTCTCATCTTCCTAAGGTCCATTTCCATTTGCCCCAGATCTGCCTTTAAAAAACATGCGTCAAACGGGGAAATTCTGAGATCTGAAAATTAGGGATCGGAGATGGATTTGATTCTCCCAATATGTGACACCTGTAGGAAAACTGAGGGAGGTTATTGATATCTGATGTGTTAGGCACAAAAACCTCTGACCATTTCCCAAAATGATATTCGAGTCGCTCAGAATAATCATCTGAAAATGATGACTCAACATAGTAAAAAATGCCACATTTCTGAAAACAAACCTCATCTTTCGGGGGGCTTTTGACCACCTTCCCAAGTTCCAAATAAACTTCTGAAGACAACAATGGAAATATTAGTATCTTTGGATGTCGATCGACTATTAGAACACGAAAAATGGCTTCTCCAAGCCTGAGAAAAATGGTTTTTTCCCAAGGCAGGTTTTTGCATATGAAAAATCTGCGATTTCGGTGGCTAACACGTCAAAAACAAAGGTATCTTAGCTGTCGAAAGTCTTGGATTTTGGTGGCTAACAGTGCAATCTCGGAGCGTCATAAACCACCGAAAGTCCTGAAACCCCGATTTCGATATTTCAGGATTTCAGGTTTCGGGAAATAGAAAACAAAAATTTCATTGGCCAAATCTTCGATGGCCGAAACTCGAAATGATGACGTGGCATTTTGTAAAACCTTATTTTAGTGATTTTATTTCCGTTTATTGCATTTTTTCTGTGCCTTCTCGTGAGCTCTTCCTCCATGTGGCTTGATGCATGATGCTTGAATGCTTGGTCTCGGTCGATACACTTTCGACAACTAAGGGCATATGAAACCTGAGATTTAAGCTAACAAAAGTCTGCACTTTCGGTAGCTAAACACTATAAATTTTTTCCTCCTAAGCTACCGAAAGCCAAAATTTCAATATTTGTTCCAACATAGGCTCCATCTAGGGATGGTGATTTCCTGTAAAGCACCAAGAATAGTAGACCAAGTGCCTTCATCCATTGGGTGACCCGAAATCATCCTTATCAAACTCTGAACCTTGTCACTTTACTTGCATCTTTTCAGAACGAAAAACCGCTTATTCATCCATTGGGCTATGGAGTCGTAATTCTTTAAAACAAAAACATACTGGATTCAAAACTGAACTAAAAACATATTGAAAACCACCGCTGTAATCTAATGCTCGAAGTCAAGCTTATTTATATACATCACCTACTCTAACTACTAAAAAATTCCCATTGAATCAAATGATATGAAAATGCTAGTGAAGCCAATCCAATAATTGTCTACTTATTTGAAATTTTCTCACACTTTCTTTGAGCAGGTTGAAAAAAAAAACTAACAACTCCCATCTGACATCTGACCTGTTGGTGATCATGAATTTTCAAACCTTTCATCGATTCTTGTGACCAAATATCCATGACATAACATACTCCTCCATTAAATGAATCTAAAAGATCAACAAAAGGATCTTGGAAAAATATATGGTCCTGAGGTTTTAAAACATCCAGGACTACTCTATGTTCTGATTTATAATGCTCAGGATCATTCTCGAAGAGAATATCTAAGAACCCTTCAAGATCATTTGCAATAGCATCTCCAAAATCATGGCACAATCTTGTCTGAAGACCCTCATCCCTCCATGAAAAATCTGCAACAAGTTGTTCTACATAAATGATGAAATAATCATCACTATACTCATCATATTTAGGTTCAGCAGATAACTCAAGAGGGTCATCAGTCAGACAAAAACTCGAGACATCAACTGTGGATCTCTCAAGCAAAGGACACTTTGTCACTATCTCTGGCATACTGTTTATTTCAGAATCATACTTCTACAAATCACAGTCTAAAGCATTCTCGAACAACAAACTTTCTTCAGGATCATTAAACATGGCAACTATATCTTTTTCATGAAACAAAGAAGAGTCTAAAATCTGATCTCCTGGCAGGAAATCATCATAAATAGGTTCACTAACTTCCTGTAAAGTTCCATCAAATACATGATTGTCATCATTTAAAAACAGATTTACATCTTCAGAAATGGAAGAAGTTTGACACTCATATCCGGGACTGTGTGAAAGTTGAAAATCTGTGTGAGTAGGGGCTGCAACATAACTGTGCAGGAGTAGACCTATCTCTTCTTTAGTCAAAGGAGAAGGCGGTCTCTGTATTTTCTAGATAAAACAACAATCATTCATTTCTATCTCTTTTGCAGGTTGACCATGATGCTGAATATCTTCTTCTTGAGTATGTTCACAAGATCCAGCTTCTTTATGAGCCAACTCTTCCTCATACTGATCATCTTCATCAACTTGAGAAATTTCTATTGTTTCTTCCTCCTCTTCAAGAGGATTTGTATGATCTTTTTGTCTTATGAATCCTATATTACAACAATCTTCAAAAAGGATTTCAGCTGAATATATCCTCTTGCAATGTTGATGAAAAAGTGTGTGAAAATATCTCAATGAAGGAATACTGGAATGGGGTAAAGATTTATACCAGAGTCTAGCATATTTTTCCAATGAAAACATAAACAATTTCATGAGGGCATCTTCATGATGTACATTTAATTCCTCCATGAGCTTGTGGAATTCAAACAAGTGTTGAGAGGGATTGTCGTCCTCATATTCTCCAAATTTAGGAAGGACATCTTCCCAAATTTTAATGTCTGGAACAATGTTTGGAAAGCCATAAAAATTTGTAAAGTCCAGAGGAGCAAACCTTGCAACAATTCGAGCAGCGAACGAATTCAACATTTGAGACTAGTGGAGTCGCCAGCAAAATCATGTAGAGTTTACGAACCAAGGAGTCGCCAGGTGAATGATCACAACCAATTGAATGCCTATCCCTTGTTCATCATCAAGAGATAGATCTGAACTTTGTCGTATCCCAGGGAAGATAACTTCGTCCTCCGTCCCTGACAACGGTGCCAGAAAATGTTGTCGCAAAAGTTGATTCTAGGTTGTAATAGAGCCAAGCCTTAGCACATTTTAAATGAAATAAAATTTGTTGATTGATCAGTCATAAGAGGCTTCTAGAACTAGGTCTAAAACAGGCCCTTCACTCATTTATAGATCAGAAACGAAGAGGCATGACATCGTTTGTCTAATTGATTCAATAAAGAAGATGGATAGAGGATAGGAGATGAAGAAGACTAAAACAAAGAGTTAGGTATCTAATTATGATAGGTCTAATCTTTATTTCAATGGAAGAAATAACACCAAACTTCAAATATCTGAACACATGTCTTGTCTTACTCATAGCAAGATAGAGGAAAAGCTATGAACAAATAAAACTTGTAAATAAGGCAAAACAATTAAGATGCAGGTCTTGTTCTACTCACGACAAAAAAGAGGAAAAACTGCACTTTAAGGAATGCTTTAAATTAGCTACAACAGAAGTATCACTGAATTGTAACCATTACAAGCTGAATTAATGAATGGAAGGAAGAAAGAGAAGTGATGAAAACTTCAGAAACAATAACACAGGAAGAAGACAGAATTAGAAAGTGACAAGGTGTATAATCTCTTGGTACTCTGTTCTATATTTGCTGAAAAGGAATGCATTACAAACCCAGCCTCCAAAAGGCTCTCGGGCTATTCCCCCCCCTTTTTTTCTTCAAGAAGATACAATAATATATGTCTTCTGCACCCTTTCGAATAACTGAAAAACAATTCAGATTCCAAAAGAAATCCCTCTAGAAATGAAAAGGCATTTCATGTAGGTATTGAGGTTGAAATCCTCCCAAAAGATAACAACAGTTACCATCAAATTTAGAAACTTTCTGCCATAGAAAATGGGCCAAACTACTGAAAACTGGGGCTGCTGTTATGGTTCTGTATCTCTCGAATCATGACAGCTGTGTATAAAATGAAAGAGGTTTTTGTTCATCTATTTTTTCTAACCAGAAACCTCTCTCGGTTTCCTAAGATCCATTTCCATTTGCCCCAGATCTGCCTTTCAAAAACATGTGTCAAATGGGGAAATTCTGAGATCCGAAAATTAGGGCTCGGAGATGGATTTGATTCTCCCAATATGTGACACCTGTAGGAAACTGAGGTATTTTATTGATCTATGATGTGTTAGGCACAAAAAATTCCGACCGTTTCTCAAAATGATATTCGAGTCGCTCAGAATCATCATTTGAAAATGATGACTCAACACAGTAAAAAATGTCACATTTTTGAAAACGAACCTCATCTTTCGGGGGGATTTTGACCGCCTTCCCAAGCTCCAAATGAACTTCTGAAGACGCCAATGGAAATATTAGTATCTTTATATGTCGATCGACTATTAGAACACGAAAAATGGCTTCTCCAAGGCTGAGAAAAATGGTTTTTTCCCAAGGCAGTTTTTTGCATATGAAAAATCTGCGATTTCGGTGGCTAACACGTAAAAAACAAAGGTATCTTAGCTGCCGAAAGTCTTGGCTTTCGGTGGCTAAAAATGCAATCTCGGAGCATCGTAAACCACCAAAAGTCCCGAAACCCTGATTTTGGGATTTTGGAATTTCGGGTTTTGGGAAATAGAAAACAAAAATTTCATTGGCCAAACCTCCGATGGCCGAAACCCGAAATGATGACGTGGCATTTTGTCAAACCTTATTTTAGTGATTTTATTTCTGTTTTTTGCATTTTTTCCGTTCCTTCTCGTGAGCTCTTCCTCCATGTGGCTTAATGCGTGATGCTTGAATGCTTGTTCTCGATCGATACACTTTCGGTAGCTAAGGGCATATGAAACCTGAGATTAAGCTACTGAAAGTCTGCACTTTCGGTAGCTAAACACTATAAATTTTTTCCTCCTAAGCTACCAAAAGCCAAAACTTCAATTTTTGTTTCAACAGGAAGTATGTTGTAAATATCCTTCAGAAGTTTGGGATGATGGATTGCAAATCCATGGCAACTCCCATGGCGACAATTCTGAAGAAGCTAAGCGACTCTCATTCTAATCTAGTAGACTCATCCCTATACTGACAATTGATTGGCTCATTGATGTATTTGGTTAATACCCGACAAAACATTTGCTTTGTTGTTAACACGTTGAGCCAGTTCCAGGTGGAACCTAGACATGAGCATTGGATAACTACAAAGAACATTTTGAGAAATCTTCGTGGGATGTTAAATTATGGTTTGAGATATGCCTCAAACAATGATGTACAACTGCATGGATTTACTCATTCAGATTGGGAAGGGAGTGCAGATGACAGAAATAGTACTTCTGGTATATGTTTCAGTTTGGGCTCTGCTATGATATCATGGGATATCATGAAACATAATTCTGTTGCACTCAACACTGCGAAAGCATAGTATATTGTAGCTTGTGATGCTTGTATGGAAGTAGTATGGCTCTATAAGTTGATTTATGGACTATTTGATCAGGCGTTGGATTCGACTATGATATATTGTGATAATCAGAGCTGTGTGAAGCTTTCAGAGAACCTCGTTTTCCATGACAGGTCGAAGCACATTGAGATCAAGTACTATTTTATCTGTGATAAAATCCATAAGGGAGAAGTGATTCTCCAGTACATCTCCACCGATGAGAAAACAATTGATATTTTGACAAAACCTCTGTCCAAGATAAAGTTTTCATACTTGAGGGATAAGCTGGGACTTGTGGAGATACCCTCCCTTGGTTGAAAAGGAGAAGATGAATTCCTCAGTTGGGAGGGAGTGTTGATATATGGCATCATGGATAGATAATGTGCTGACAGACAAACATTCTGTAGGTGGAGAATGGTCCAGGCAGAACAAATTGTTGATGTGCCATGGAGAACTATTCTCCCGGGGCATTGACTGGATAGGTAGAATGGTCCATGACAACTATCCTCTTGGGAATTTTTCCAGATAGGTAGAATGGTATGTCTCCCTGAGTTCACAATAGTGACCAGAGTGGGGAGATTGGTACAGGACATACATTTTCCCTAAGTTCACAGTAGTGGCCAGAGGGGGGAAAATGGTCCAGGATAGTCATTATTCCTGCGTTTACAGTAGTGACTAGAGTGGGAAGAATGGTCCTTGTAGCCCATGGCATGACTTTCGACATCTTTTGGGACAATAATTCTTCCCGTGTCATAGGCAGTGACCAGGATAGGAAGAATGGTCCCTATATCACTCTGTTGAGTGAGTGACTTATGAGAGACACTTTGTTGAGTGTGCTAAGTCCAGCACATGACTTATTCAACATCATGCCCAATTACTCAGATGGAGTATGGCCTCGAGAGATGATGTAGATGATGATATATTTTGATGTCAGGATGCTACCAGATGACACTGATAATGATGATGATGCTCGTGACTTGATTTGCATGATCATTAGATAGCTTGTGTGGCTATGATGATGCTACCTGTAGAATGGTCTACAAGACTATGTGAGCCTTTCCCATACCACGTGAAATGAATGAATGTGTTTGAGACCATTACAATTAATACCTCCCTATCTAGGAGGGAGTGTTGATATTATGGTAGCTGTGGGAGGTATTAACCTTCATGTGTAACCTTTGACTAGAATAGAATATTTTGGAAGCCAGAGAAATCCTAAACGGATGTGTAAAAACCCTAGAAGATATGTTGGCTCAGTAAATAATTAATATTAAAGTATTAGCTTCTAGAAGGACAAGTCGACCTAGACAGGTGACAAGAACCATTGTAAACAGGAGGCGCTTGAGTTCATTTGTACACACACACTTCACTCACTCTCTCAATAAAGCATAGCACAAGTTTGGAGCTACAGTTGCAAGAAAGGAAGGTGCATCTTCTGGGGTGATTCTTGGTCTCTCTCTCTAGTGCTATCTAGCCTAAGATATGCGCACTACCTTCTAGTATTTCTTGGTGGTATTCTTGGTGACATCTTGGAGTATATTGGTGGATTTCTTAAAGATGCAAATTTGGGGAAGAAGTGAAACTGCAACTGCTGCAGTTGAGTATTGTTCTTGTTCTATGGTTGTGGAGACTCTCTCTCTTGAGCACTACCCTTGGAGAAGATGCACTGTCCTTGTGTTGTGTTGTTGCTGCAGTTGGATGGTGTTTTTCTGGTTCCATCTCATGCTACTACTGCAACTAGGGTTTATCTGTTGGTTCTAGTGTGGATTTCTGGAATCATTATATCTAGCAAAGGTTAAGGTGCTCAAGGGTGGCTGCGTGCCTATGCTTGGGTGACAATAGTGATATTTTCTATGGTTAAAACAATCACATCAAATATTTTAACAGTTATCTGCTTTTGTATTGATACAATGCCCCCTCTTCAATCTCATATAAAAACTCATTCCCCACAACAAAGCATGGTGGAATGAACACATTATACCCAGTCTATCATATATTATTGGAGACTTATCAACTATCCACAAAAAATGGGAATGCAGGTATGAGGAACTCCGAGGTCAAGGGTCTGATCTACACCACTTATCAAAACAACCAATCATGTTTTATGCACAACCACACAGGTTTATTTTGAGAAATCCATCTCAAAGACAAAGTGGAATTCAGATCAAAGAACTTTCTGACCCTTGTACAAATTCAGACCTCAAGAAGAGCCACGAAAATTTGTGTCTATGCAGACAGGATCGAGTTCAACTTTTGTCCAAGATTCTGAGCGAAACACCAAGCATGAAAAATGTCCATCTTGTCACCAGATCATCCAAAGGACTGAAGCATGCAAGTAAAGAAAACGACATGATATGTTTATGATGAGTCTTCACTGTGAAGGCTTAGGAGGAGCAGTCAAAATGGCAACTGGGGAAGAAAGGTACATTGAGGGGCAAAATCTCCCACATGTCCTGTTTAAGAAACTATCAGACAATGGGGAAATCAAAAAATACCTGCCATATCGGTTTGCGGAAAATATTGAGCAAGTTGCAGATGAGGTAAAATTGTTGAATTATTCTAATTTACGAGAAAATCTAACTGCTTCAAATATAGATGATTTGCACTAAGAATTGATCAACTTAAAAACTAGCGTTGACCAAGAAAGGGATCAATTAAAAGAACTTGCAGATAAGATTGAGTTAGGTAGTCCTGAAATTTGCATTGGAAAAAGTTGAAAAAATGATTAAGATCTTGGAGCCAATGTTTGATATCCCAAAGGATTAAATGCCCAAAGTGAAATCCGAATGCTTTTGAAGTATTTCCAAATTTGGCTAAAAGGAGAGCTCGAGAAAATAAGCAAGCTTATGGTTCAGGACACTATAAAACACACAGTTTCAGATTAACTGAACAAGGACAGATGCCATAATGGGATTTTGGTGAAAGCTAGTACTAGTCGAAAGAAATTCAAATATTTGTTGAAGAAACAAGAGAGATGAAGCCAACAATGCCTGAAGATCTAAAGAGAAAGTTCTTCCAAGTACTTTCAATAAAGAATGAGACATATGATTCTCAGATAACTCATGTGATTGGCAGGCCTTCAACAAGCATGAATGATCATAATAAGATCATTAGTTCTATGCCAGAACGTCCTATTCTAAATTTACATTTCCAGAACAGAGATGAGATTGCATAATCCATCCTTATGTGAAGGAATTGGTCTATGATCAAACGAACAAATGACACCACTCTCACGAGAAGAGAAATTGCACAGTCCATCATAAATGGCTTCAGTGGACTTGTAGGATATTGGTGGAGTTGGGTTTCTGAGAATAGTAAATCTTAAATTCTTAGATCTACAAACCAAATAAAGAAACTGTTAGATTCTTTACAAAATGAATCCTATGGCCCCGATAAAGTAGATGATTATGATCATCTAGATTCTGTGTTTATGAGAAATAGCCTATGTTACCTCAAGCATCACCAACAATATTTTGCGATATGCAGAGATTGTTGATCAAGTATTGGAAAATGGATAACCATGCATACATCAAACGTTACAATAGAAGATTTCCTGGAGCACTACCAGATGTTGTCAAGCAATACATGAAGGACAAAAGTCTTATAGCGCAAGGTATGTCTATAACTCAAGTTGATCATCTAATTTTAGAATGTATCCAAGAACATTGTCTTGAGAAATGGGTCTCTAGATATTTCAAGAGACACGATAATATGTATACTGGCAAATTATGCAGAAAAGAGGGAGCCATGCCAAATTATGGTTGTGGAGAATGTAATCGTGGGTATCTGAAGTCTAATCCTTACTCTTGTCACATATCTAAATACCATCACAATTATAAGCCAGACTCTTTCCCACATCCTTTCAAATTCAAAAGTCACCCTACGTCCATAAGATCTACAAAATTCCCATATCTTAAAATGCGCTCCTCCCCATATAATTCCACTTGCTTCATATGTAAACAATCTGGACATTGGGCTAGTAATTTTCCAAAGAAGAAGCGTTCCCAACTTGCCTCCCTTTTTACCCATGATCTCAAACCATAACAGTGGGATCTTTGTGAATATGAACCATGACAACCCCTCGATTCCATGTCCATTTCCTACAAGATGAGTTCCAGGATTCTAATATTCCCTATTCTTCTTCTTTTGAAGAATCCTATTCCTCCGAGAGTGAAGACTATGCATCTGAATCTTCTCCATTTCCATGTTCATACCCTTTACTAATTCCAAATCCTTTCTAGGTAACGCTCCTCACCAACTCAAAGATTAGCTGAAATAGAAAAATAGTTAGAAGAAATTCACGTCTCTAGGATTTCCATTGGAAAAGATTTAAGACAGGAATGAGATGATCTTCTTGCACTTGTAAGCAAACCCATGTCCCTTTCTTCATACAATCCTTCTATTTCTTTGAAAAAAATTATTGGTTCTTATAACCTGGAAAAAATCTATGCTCACATCGAGATAATCATGCAAATAGACATGCATTCAGAAGATACAAAATCACTTTGTTGAATTTACAAGTCAAGGAGAAACAACAACATATAAAAAATATTTCACAAGAATTCCAAGAATTAAAGAGTCTGCTCATAAGCACTCAATGAGAGCTGGATGAATCCTCAAATGTAGGCATGAGAAAGGCATTAGCAACAATTGGAGAAGATCCTCTCACAGGGTATAGAAGAAAAGGCAAAGACTACTCAAGTTCCACTAATTCAAATACAACATCAGAAATATGAGACACCAACGAACAACCAGAATTCAAGGAAGTAATCAGCCTAATCCTGGTATGTAGTCCTATTATCGCACGATTTGTAGTTAGGGCATATCCCAACCCAAACAACAAATGTGCGACACAACTGGGAACACCTATCACTATCACCTCGATAAATATCCCCCTCGTTTTAATGATGGAAAAGTCCAACACAAGGGAGGCTTCCCGAGTGACCCTAGGGGGAATGAATGGAAATAGAAAGTAGTGAAAGGAAAACCCCTATAGGTCATGGTATGAGAGAGCTTAGGGTTCGAAGAATGATGATTTTGGTAAAGGGAAGAGAGAATCTGATCAATAACCTGAAAAACAAACTTAGAAACACTATCCCAAGACCAATGATCATGAAGATAAACCCCTAAACACTAAGGGAAACAATGATCATGAAGATAAAACCCTAAACACTAAGGGAAACAACAAGAAACC
The DNA here is from genome assembly GCA_032191745.1 of Picea mariana. Classification (NCBI taxonomy): domain Eukaryota; kingdom Viridiplantae; phylum Streptophyta; class Pinopsida; order Pinales; family Pinaceae; genus Picea; species Picea mariana. Next base: position 31,701 of record JASDQU011403776.1, read on the forward strand.
TTGCTTTCCCAAAAGTTTCAGCATACTGCAATTTGTATCAACAAGAAGGATATTTTAACCACTGCAATAAATTACTGTCAAAATCAACAAGTAATATCTTGAAACAAAAGCCCTTGATTAGTAGATAAAATTTCAACAATTTTATGACAACCTTATATGGCTGTAACAAAATTTTTCTACAACAAAAAATTCTAACTGTTAAAATCAACAAACAAATATTCCAATGAAAATCCCTCAACTTGTAGATTAGTTTCCAATATTGGCATGCAACTTTCAACAGTCATAATTGAGAGGAAGACAATTTTAAGAGAGTATTTTGCATCAGCCCTAATGGTTGTAGCGCTAATTTAATTACAGCAGTAAGTAAATCCCCTTCAACCAAAATACCTTGGCTAGGGAAACTAACTTATGACGAGTGCAATCAGGCCAGATTAGAATGATTTCAAAATGAGCTTATTTCGCGTATTCCAATGCAACAATTTACGTTCTCCAATGCAATCAAAACAATATATCCTTGGGAAATTGAGTCAAATAATAGCTAAAAGATAAAGAGGGAGAGTCAACTTGAACCTTGGTTTTGAACCCTTACAAAACCAAGCCGTCCTCCTTTCGTCAAGATGTTCGAGTGATTTAAATTGAACTAGGGCGAGATCTTCTATAAACCCTCTTACTTCCTAGAAGATCAACCCTAGCCAAACCTTTGCAAAAGGGGTGTAGGCCCTTATAATTCCTATAGAAAATCTTGAACAATTCCAAGACAAACAATGAAAGATATCCAGTGGAGGGTGTACACCTTTGTACTTCTCCTAGGGTTTAAAATTTAAAATCCTTGAACAAGGATAAGCAGTTGCATATATATACTCACATAATCCAAGAATATAGATACCAAACCCTATTATTTACCAAAGATCATCCACATTCATATAAGATAAAGCCTCAAGTGAAATCGACTTGCTCCAAAATGCCAAAGACAAACCTTTTTCCACAATTCACAAGAGAAAATAAAGAGGCCATAATTTTCCTTAGAGAGGGATAATCCTCACAAGTGAGTTGTATCCAAATGAAAAATGACTTGCCTCTATTTATAGAGGAAAACTCAAGTCATGTTTGTCCACTTTTACCATTAAATCCCTAATTTTAGATCAAAACCAAAGTTACAATGCTTAATTAGCAAATCATTTTACTTTTTTTACCCACATAGGCTACAAAATTATGAAAAATGCCAAAATAATGTCATGTAATCCCACAAGACTCTTCTCCAAGGTGACACGTGTGAAAGTAATCCTCCAAATGATAGGACATCATGCTCCTAAGATGCCATGTCATCCCCAAATCAAGAAAAAGAGTGGGGGTTCAATCTCACAACACCACCAAGTACACTAATCATGCCAAACGTCCTCCTAAATGTGTGACATCATGTTGCAAAAAAGGGACATTTGGGCATAGGAGGGTGACACCATATCCTCTTCGTGTTTTTGGGCCTTGCTTATGTGCTAAAGATGTGATACAAGGTGCAATGCTCATCATCCTAGGCCTTTAATGCGTGGGGCACAATATCCATCCAATGAGTTGTCACATACCCACTACCTCAATCAAATTTTTTTGGACTTCTGCAGAGTCCAAGCCCTTGAATTACCTACGGAGGCCTAGCGCAAGCTAGCTCTTTCTCTATCTCTCTGTTCCCATGTGATCGCGGGTCATGATCATAGTTCAAATAATCGCGGTGCCTCCTTTTATTTCATGCCTCAGCGCTACAGGGGTGTCGAATCGTTCGACTCTGCAACCGCCGAACCCCGACAGGGCTAGTGACTAGCCAATAGGGACGAATCCCTACAGGGTTAGCAAACAACCAATGAGAACAGGCCCCGATGCACGGTTAAGTGGAGTACAAGTGGCAGAGGGGGAAATGCGACACGGTATTTGACAGGACAGGAGGGGGCCCCACTTCACACGCCATACTATTCCGGACCCCCCCCCCCCATTAAAGGCAGAATGGCAAGGGGGGTCCAGAATTCGCCTGAGCACCGTTGATCAAGGTGAATTAATCTCAACTATTCGAGAGTTGCACATCCAATTCCGGACCCGCCCCCCCCCACTGTTAAAGGCAGAATGACAAGGGGGCTCCGGAATGAAGCCTCAGCCGTAGATCTGAGTGGGTGGACTTTGGCCATTTAGATCTGCTCGCCACTTACCCAAAGACATATTCGTGCCCCAGCTTAAAGTTGACGTCTCTTCCTCTCATCTGATGGTCGTTACAGACCCTGAGATCCTCCGAAAGAATCTCGTCCGTTCATCGGGATTTATCATCGCGAGAGTCTGAACTCTCGATCACGGGACCCCCGAATTCTCGATCCCTGTTTTCCCGATGCAGTTAATCTCTCGACATGTAGCCTCCATTATTTGGACGGTTCAGATCTATCCCGGGATTTCCACTATGGAAAGTCTCGATCTCTCGTCACCAGGACTCCCGATCCCGCAATTCCCAATTTCCCGAAATGAGAGATCTCATGACACGTGGCCTCCCTAAATTGGACGACCCAAATCTATTTCGGGGTTTTCACCATGGAAAGTCCCGAACTCTCGTCACCAGGACTCTCGAGTTCGCGATTCCCGATTTCCCGAAATGGGTAATCTTATGACAAGTGGCCTCCATCGTTCAAACGGTCTAGATCTACTTCGGGGCTTTTGCCTCTATTCACTGGGGTTTTAACCCACAGGTAACTCCTGATAGATCCAACGACTGTCGGGTTTTTCCAGCCGAGATCTGACGGCTCAGTTTGGTTCCTACCTGTGTATCCTTCCACGACTTCGTGGACATGGAAAAATCAACGGTCCAGATACTCCCATGGGCCTTGGGGATCTACGGCCTCGATTTCTTTGCTATCCACGAAGACACAGAAAACAAAAGGGGTAAGGCATCTAACACCCTACTTACTCCCACCAATCTAACGGTCGTGCGTGACCACAGGTTTCCTGATGGGATCTTGTCCACCGATCGATACCTATCAGGGTTAAGGCACTTAACACTCCATCTTCTTCTTCCGATCTGACGGTCATGAGGGACCACAGATCTCCCGACGGGATCTCGTCCGTCGATTGGATACTTCATCCTTATGCTACCATCTCGGGTTTTCAAGAGGATCGTTCCTCCCCGTGCAGGGTTGCTAAGGCCTTGCACCTTCACATTCTCTTTCCTGGTTCTTGATGGGCTTTTCAAGGAGGGTATCTTTATGGGGAGGTTTTTACCCAGGGACCTATCTGAGGCATATAAGGGCACCTTTATCCCACAAATCAGGCATGGAGTCTGAATTAGTTCGGTAAGCATATAAAAAGCGATTTATGAAGACATAAGCCATACGTAGTCTTTCCATTATAAACATGCATCTACCAGT
>JASDQU011403777.1:20227-41866 GCA_032191745.1 Picea mariana
AGAGTTGCACATGCTCTCCCTCCTCAGAAAATGGTCATTTGACCCATTCCTCTCTTCTCCTCCTTTCTGCCCATGAATTTCCTTTCTTTTCTTACCTTCCTTAGCAAGATTTAGTGGGTCCAAATCCCCATTTCGTGGTCAGGTCAAGAATTTTTTCATATGGGTACTCTGTCCATCTCCTCATTGACTCTTGAGGAGGAATTCCCAACTACTAGCCTGATTGGTAATTTACTTTTCTAGGTCAGAGGATTGTTCTAGGTCCAAGTAATTTAAATCCAGTAGAGTATTGGTCTGGTGGGGGTCATCTCAACCATTGTTGTTTCCCCTCACCATCTCTCTCATACATAATGATCTACATTGGAAAACCCCTTCAGTAGTTAATCAACACTTTCCATTTTATTTAGTACCAGAAATGTATACATTACCTTTTTATAACAAAAAGTTTCATCAATTCCAACATCCACACATATTCAGTCTGCCCATAGTATTTTAGCAGGTTATAGTTATATTTACAAGTTGGGGGAAATAGGGGTATTACACTCCCCTTCTTCAGTATCCTCTAGTTCCTTTGGCTAGACCTTTGTGGTAGCGATGGTGACACTGGGTTCTGTGTCAATGGTTTGTTTTCCCTTATCCGATTATGAATCAGAGTTTGAGTCAAAATACAACTTCGAGTCTTTTGTCTCATCCAACAATGAATTTTTGGAGTGACATTCATTGATATTGTGCCAAGAGATTTTGTGGAACTCGCACCACTTTCTAGTGTCCTGCTTTGACTTCTCATTACCCTTCTTTTCTTGTGGATTGGAATAGTTTTCTTGGGGCTATCCATACTTGTTTTGTCCTTTTCTTTGGGATTTATTTCCACCTTTACCGTCCTTCTGTTGTGATGGGTTTGCAGAACTGAAATCCTTCTTATTATTTTTCTTTAACTTTTGCCCAATATTGACACCATATCAATAAGCAGCTCCCGGTGAGGAGATGTCTAGCAACTCCATTTTGTTTGGATGTACCTATGAATTCCACTACAATAATTCAGAACCAGGTGTCGCTCGAAGTCTTTAATACCCAGCTTTGTGTGTAAGGTATGGAATATTTTAGTGTACTTTGGCATCATCTAGTCTATCTCCTAACGCAGAGTTGTCCATCTCGTGTATTGGTCATCATAGTTTCCAACAAGGTAGTATTTCTCCTTGAGTGCATCAAAAAATGCTACCCAAGTGTGTTTTGGCCCATAAATTCTAGACTCATCTCTAGCATGTTGCTCACAATAATTCACCCACCAATCTATGATATGGAGGAGGGATTTAAGGAGCATGAAGGTGATTTTTTCACTGTTGGAAAAATTTTGGACAAAAAAATGACCCTTTAGCATATTTAACCACTTTTCCAAAGCATCGACGTCTATATGGCCTTCAAATAAAGGAATATCAAAGTTAACTTGCACCTTAAACGATGTTGTACCTCCGAAGTGACTACTAGTTTAAGATACCTATGTTGTTGTTGGAAACCATTGAAGGATCTGGGTGAAATTATCCATCATCTCGTTCCTATGACATGCGAGGGCTTCCTTGAGCAACAATTTGATAGGATATTCTAATTTGTCATCTCTCTTTTCTTCTGCCATGGGAAGTTTCTTAGGCTGGAATGAGTGTTCTTCCCCAAGATCGAGCAATTTTGTAGCACCCCCATCCCCAACTGTGAAATACCACACAAAATTCCTACCTCTATGATATCAATCAATTAAAATTAAAATGCTCTGCATATGAACAGAGATGCATTTTATAACAACAATAATTCACAAACATAATTATAACATAAATATCATAAATAATAACACAACATGTAAAACAAACACATAGGAGACACTTATCTTATTTGTGAACCACCAACTGTGTGCAGACCTCAAGTTTCCTCCTTGCCATAGACATTGTTGCTCATAAACTTTCAGCAATAGGTCACCCTCAAGCTAGGGTTAAAACTCCACCCAAGTAAAGGCCATGGTTCCAACTTCTACAACTAGCCTACAGCCTCTCATTTCCCACATCTTGTCCCACCCCAGGAAGTGTGCCCCTTCTCTGCTCAATGGTCATTTGGCTTCCTCACTTACCTTCCAGGGATTCAGTAACATGCTGGACAAAAAGTCTCAAAGATCTGTAGCTATGCCCATCATCCAGGGAACAATTCCTAGCAATCCTCTCGCCTAGAGAGAATTCTCATGGGACTAACAATTCACTTCTTCAGAGTACTCATAGGCCTGAAAAATTGCTTCTTCAGCACAAATTACCCAAGTTTTACTTGCTACAAACAGATCCAAATATTTCCAAGTACAGATATGGTTGATGGATGCAGAAAGGTATGGATGGTAGAAGAGAATGATGGGAATAATGGGAATAATAATGGGAAATTACACTAAGTTCCCACAATATATGTGCATGTTCCCAACCTGACACTTGTCATGTTACTTGTCATGTTGGGAACTACCTTGGGCCCACTTGTGGTACATTCCCCCAGCTTAGTAACTTAGGATAAAATAACATATAATTGACTTTGGAAAATATTAATATATATTCCCTTGGACTTAATCCCCCTTAGGTTAGCCCCTCTTCCTAGACTCTTAGCCCCCATTTCCCTTCTAGTGGAGTTTATCCCCCCATACTCTTTTGTTTGGTTAGTCTGCAGCAGTGATGAATTTTTATTAATAATCCAAGTGTGATTACATATTACAATGATAGGCTTGCTCGCCTTTTATCATTTTGGGCTCTCCATCCTAATAACCACACAGAAACTCTGGCCTAAAAACATATTTACAATGGAAATCTAGCCCAAAATATCATGGTTGACCAACATATATGTACGTTTACAATTTGGTTTCAGCCTAGGGGCATTACAAGTTCAATACCCAACTCTCGATAGCCTGACCTTGTCGTGGACATGCATAGAGAAACAACAAAGAGAAGATTTCTCTAATACCATTGATCTGGATTATATTGACAACAAAATGAAGGCAAATATATAACAAGTAAAAACAAAGAGATATTGCAATAAACACAGTAATAAATTTAAACTCAAATTCTATTAGTGACTGATTGAAATATAAAACATTGTAAAATGCAAAGCACACAAGCTAGCTAGAATGGTGGTAGTTTATCCCTAAAGAGAGAGATGTGTCAGCTATGATCATTTATAATAATTTGATTAAAAATAGGTCAAAGGAGAAAACCATAAACATCCAAAACCCTAACCCGAGAAGATGAAATGCCAAAAGGTTTGTGAGCCCCAATGTGGTTAGTTGATACGTCAACTTCCCAGGGGCACAATTTTTTCATATGATCTCTGTTTGAGTCACTCAATAGAAAGTTGGAAAGGTATAGCCAAGAAGTACACAATATGAAAAACCTATCATCTAACTTTGGTTACATTCTAGGCACTTCATCTCTAAAAAAACATTTTTTAGGGCCTCAAAATGTCCCCAGAAGTTTGGGACCCAAAAAAACTGTAGAAAAACTGCCAAGATGTGGAACCATTCTAAATTAGTGGAATAGGAGTGTGTCCACTTGTATCCACTTGGATCAGGGGCCCATAGGTATTTATATTCTCTATGGATAGTTAGATATTGACTAGAAGGTTATATATTGTTTTGTCGAGAATTCTTATTGTATTTGAAGCATTTCTCTTGGAGGTTACCCCCTTCAAGAGGTAAGCGAACATAGCTCTCTATTTTTATCTCTCTTTCCTCCTATGTTCTTGGGATTTTCACTACATTTTATGAGAATTCTCTAAATTTTTGGGGTTAAGTACACTACAACTATTATTAGATCTCTTTCTTGGGCATGAAGCAGGAAATGTTTAGGCATAAAGTGGGAGAATTTTTTTCTTTCCATAGATTTTTGACGAAAAAAAAGAGGACGAGAGTATCCAGATATATTTATGAAAAATTATATGTTGAATCTGAAGAAACCAACTAGAGATCTAAATTCCTCTCAAAAAATACCCAATTTCTAAAACAAAATCATTCAAAACAGAGTCCAGAAAGTGGAGATATCATTGATCGAAATATGCATTTTTTAGGGTTTTTCAGGTGAGGACCGTAAATTTCATAGAATGGATATATTTTGTCAGAGTCCACATATTTAATTCAAACCAATGCCATTAGATCCAAAAAAAATTGGAATTTCATTTTTGGGGTCAAAATAGCCAATCAGATAACTATAATTGAAGTTGTGGTAATTTTACTTTTTCAACCTTAAGCCCTACCTTGCACAAGTTATTTTTTGTGATTCTAAGAGATTTTTCTTACATTAACAAGCTCATAAATTCTAATTTTTTTATAGACATGTTCTAGTTTCTTTAAATAAAATTTATCTATCATTCAATAGGTAAAACTATGGTAGGGGAAGAATGCATGCAGGAAATACAAGTGGAATCACATTGTTGGAAACCCATGTAACCCTTGTTGGTACCCTTTCAAGAAGTACCACATCAGACACTTGAGGATGATAGACACAAGCTTGATTCGACCGAGCACTTGTGATGAAAATTTGGCACCTTGTTGATGAGGAGATGTGGCCTTTGATGAGACCTTTCACCTTTTGGGGAGAGACATGACCTTTGGAACACGTACAGCCCATTTTAAGATGATGTCATGTTTTTTTATTCTTCTACACTCACACGTGTGGATTTTTAGGAAGACGTTTTCATGTTTTAGCATTGTATCGTGGTCTTAGAGGAATTTTTGGGCATCGTCCTAGAGCTATCCACCTTTTATCATAGATATTTTATTTTTTTAGGGGATTTAAGAGAGGTGAGGTGCTTGGTTTCCTCATATAAGTAGAGGAAGTGCTCCCTCATTTGTAAATCATAACTTGTGGAGATTACTACTACTTGTCTCTTTTATATTTTATCTTCAACTATGGATGACTTATGCACCTTCTTGGAGAGATGATATTTGGATTCTTTTCAAGTTTGATGGATGATTTGTATGGTTAGGGTTTCATGGATGATATTTCAATTACCTAGTAAGTGTTCTTTTTAAATCTTTGTTGGTTTATTTCTTGAATGGATTAAGTGTAAATGTGTTTATCAAAGTAGTGATAATGCGTGTTACCTTGTACTTATCTTGAATAAATTTTATCTTGAAGCCCCTAGGAAGGTTTGTAGTGGACTACCTTCCCTTGATATAATTTGTTTCAAGATTTTTAAAGGACAAGAATAGTTTCTAGGGATTGTAGTGGACTCCCCTAGTTGTGTTCTTCTAGGACAACTTTCTAAGGTTTGTAGTGTACTACATTATGGTTTTATCCAAGATCCATCTTGATCTCAACTTATAAAGGTTAATAGAAGACATAGGATGTCTCCTCAGGGCTTGTAGTGGACTACCCTAGTTGGATTTCTAAAGGATATATACCTAGGGTTTGTAGTGGAATATTGTAAGGTTTCATCATTAGGTTTTTCTTTCACCTTTTGTCTCCAATAAAGTACATGGTTTGAATCCATATGTCCAAGAGGAATAAAATGACACTAACCCTTTATCCCTTGTAGCAATTTTTAAACCCTAAAGTCACCTTTTCTCTTGTTAGATTAGGCTTTGTGTCAATTTACTTTGATTTCCATCCATTATTGAGCTTGACATCTAGGTTTTATTGGCATCTTCCACCTTAAAGTTCACCTTGTCATAATTTATTTCATTTTTTATTTAAATTTCATCCCTTTAGGGATTGTCGTCATGCTTTATTTAAGGCTATTATACCCTTTCACTTCAACAAGTATTTTTTAGCAAAACCTTAGTTTAACTTTGTATTTTCATCCCTAGTTCATTACATGCTTAACTTGTTTCAAGGGTTGTTTTATTTTCGTTGTTATAACTTGACAGATTGCTATAATTGGTTATATTTAATACGAGTTTTATAGAATCCATATCTTTTTCCTTGATATATAGTATTTGGGGTACCTTATTGACTTGTTTTGACTCGCTAAACATAATTAATTGTATTGAATACTTCATAGATACAATTATGAAAATTTCTTCATTAAACCACCTTGTACTTACCTCAAATACCTTGATCTAGTGGTGGTATGTTTGAGTAGCTAATATAGGAAGCCATAGACTTGACTGTCTTGTTATAGGATTCCTTGAGGTTACTAGGGAAGCCTCCCTTGTGTTGGATTCATTCTTCACTAAAACAAGGGAAGTGATTACTAAGGTGACAGTGGAAATACTTCCAAAGTTACAATTATATTAGCCCTTATGAAAGGCTTTGTACAAAGGTGTTAGATATTGTGATAACAAGACAAATTAATCTCGAAAATGAAAAATTACTTGGTCTGACAACATTATGACAAATACAATGTCATTCTCACATCATAATTTATTCTCAAATATAGTAGTGGTGGGAAGGCATTCATATAATCAATGGTTAGAAGCATCAATGCCCATTGACTCTCTACACCAAGAGAAATTTTCGTTACTAACAAACTTTGTCAATGAGTCTACAATATTCTTCAAGGTATCAACTTTCTCCAACTACACTATAATGTGTCCAACCATGTCTCTAACAAAATGGTACTGCACATCAATATGCTTTGTCTTGGAATGATAAGAAAGGTTTTTTTCTAGAAAATTTTCACTTGAACTATCACAATGTATCCTCATTGTTTTTTCAAACAAAACCAATACCTGAACACAATCTTTGCAAACATAGAGCTTATTTCCTTCCATGAGTCGTTTCCATGTACTCAGCTTCTTTAGTTGACAATGCAACCATGGTCTACCTCTTGTTCATCCAATTTATTTCTCTACCAAATAGATTAAAGGAATCACCACTTGTAGATCTTATGTGATCAAGTTCGATGTACCAAATATAAATATTCATAAATCATAGATATCGCTTAGATATATTGCATAAATAAATAGAATTGCATGCACAATGGACAATATGAACCAAAATATTATACCTTTATTGGTATGGAAGCAATGTTAACTTGCCTCTTCAAGGGGGAAACCTCTAATAGAGTAGAAATCATATTACAAATGATTTCCAAGACGCCTTTTACAGTGCTTGTTGAAATTACTAAGACAACTGAAAGGGGGGGGGAGGGAGGGTGAATTAGTTTTTACTGTGCTACACATAGACAGATATTCATGAGGAAACTCATAAAGGGAGAAAACCTCTTCTTCTTAGAATGATAGGCAGTCTTTTATGTTTCTGTACATCATCTATCTTTGAGCACCAACTCAAAATGAAACTACAACCTCTTCTTTAACAAGCTGCAACTTGTGGAGAGCACCAACCCTCAATTTTCTCTAGCACCCACTAGAAAGAAGCATATTTACTCTTTATGATCTCCAACACCAACTAGATGGAAGCACCTACTTCCACTTATACAAGCACCAACTTGCACATAGAAAACTCTTAGTTTTCCCTAGCACCACCCTACCACACTGTTTTCTAGCCACAACTAGATGGAAGCTACAACTCTCAGTATTCAAGCATCAACTTGAATAACAAAGGACCACGGTCCTTCCTAGCACCACCCTACCACCCTGATTATAAAACTTTTCTTAAATAATATCTTACGACAATACAGATATGTCAATGCTTACCATTTCTTCTCTTTTCTGCAATTTTTCTTTGCTTCTGTTCTACAATTTTGCTATGCATCTATTTGTTCATACTCGGCTCCAATTTCTATTATTTACCATCTTATCTTTCTCTATTCTTCTCATGCTCTTAGGTTCTCATACATTCTTCTCTTTTCACCATTTCTTCTCTGTCCCACTTCTGTTCTTCGTCTCTGGATTTCTTCTCACTTTGTTCATACTGTAATTTTCATTTCATACGGTTCAACTCATTTTGTAGATAAAACAGCCATGCCAACTCTATCACGGCATTTTCTTTTATGCTTTCACTCATGATCCGTTACACTATGAATATCCAACGCCCAAGAACAATGATTCAGTTCGTATAACTGAATCATAACTAATAAAAAAATCACAAAGTGAAACAGCAACCCTTTGATCAGATTGTTTATTTAATCTGCATTGTTGGATTATACACGCATAGGCTTGTATTGGGCACAAAATTCCTCTCCACGTGACCATTGTCTATGACCACACATCAAACAAAAAGGTGCTTCAACTATTCTGTTATGAGTCACCCCAACTCTCCCAACTCTCGATATCCGAAGTAGAGCCTAGCAACGCTAGCTCCTTCCCTTAATCTCTGTTGATGTGACCTCTTTCTATGACTTGGGGCCAAGCACTTCGGGACTTCATGTTTCGCGAACCCGTGAGTTATCTCTCCTCATTTCTCCAAAGTCTGAACTCTCGAACTCCGTGTCAAATCAACGGTCCACAATCTTCTGTGATCCAACGGCCCAGAGCTCCTCTTCGCACTTCGAGACTTTGCGTTTTGCGATGTCAGAAGTTAGATCACCTCCTTTCTTCTAATTCCTTATTTCCTAACTCTACTCTCGTCTGATCGAAGGCCCAAGACATTCCTCTGATCGACGGCCCACGACATTCCTCTAATCGACGGTCCAGATATCTTCTTCATGAATCGACGACCCAGGGCATTCCTTCCCACTCACTTCCATCTGCAATTGACATCAAGGACAACACTGACAACACACCAAACAACTTGCCAATGATCTCCACCAACAATCTCCCCCTTTGACATTGATGGCAACTTTCTGCATTCTAGCAATTCTGCAACAGTATCTTTCCTTCTCCCCCTTTGACATCGATGACAAAGGAAACACACTCCCCCTGTCATATATGAATGGAAAAACCAAAACTATATTCACCAAAAATACAACAGATATTCAATAAGCACTCCCCCTGACAAGGTGAACAAATTAGATAAAAGAACACATGACCCCCAACTTCTGACGAATATATTCAAATGGTGTCTTTGTTAATGGTTTAGTAAAGATATCAGATATATGTTCTTTGGAAGAAATATAATTTAGCTGAACAACTCTGTTTGTAACCTTCTCTTTAAKAAAATGATATTTAATTGGTATATGCTTAATCTTGGAATGAAGCACAAGATTCTTGGAGACACTAATGGCACTGGTTTTATCACAGTGAAGTGGAATGGGATCAGTATAAGTTACCTTCAAATATGCAAGAGTTTGTATCATCGATAATATCTKAGTGCAGCAAGTAGCAGCAGCAATGTACTCTTCCTCTRTAGTGRACAAAGAAATAGATCCATGCTTCTTACTAAACAATGCTACTAACGAATCACCTAAGAAGAATGCACCTCCACTRGTGCTCTTTCTCTCATCCAAACAATTTTCTCAATCAACATCTGAATATGCAGTTAATTGAAAATTTTGATTTCAAGGATACCAAAGACCATAAGTCATTGTACCCTTCAAATATTTGAATATCCTCTTGACAGCTTCTAAATGACTTTGTTTAGGAGAAGACTGATAACGACCTACCATTCCAACAGCTTGCATTATATCAGGACGAGATGTTGTGATGTACATAAGACTGTTTGTCATTGATCGATATATTATTTGATCAACATCAGGTGAAATATCATCTTTACTGAGCTTGCAACCAACTACCATAGGTGTACTAACAGGAGAGGAATCTTCCATCTGAAACTTCTTCAACATCTCTTTCAAATACTTTTCTTGAGAGATAAATAACCCTGCAAAACTCTCATTGATTTGAAAACCAAGAAAATATGACAGTTCTCCTATCATGGACATCTCAAACTCAGTTTGCATAGAATTAGTAAACCACTGAACAAAAGGGTTATTAGTACATCCAAAAATAATGTCATTTACATAAACCAAAACAACTAATAAATCATCACCTTCAGACTTAATGTATAGATTATTGTCAACAGTACCTTTCTTGAACCCTTTGTCCTATAGAAATTTGTACAGTCTATAATACCAGGCTCATGGTCCCTGTTTCAGTCCATATAATTCCTTTTTCAACTTACAGACATAGTCGGGATTATTTGTCAGTGAAAATCCTTCAGGTTGCTCCATATATACTTCTTCTTCTAGATCTCCATCAAGAAATGTTGACTTAACATCCATCCGATATACTTTAAAGTTATTATGACATGCATAGGCAAGAAACATTATGTTGGCTTCTAATCTTGCCACTAGTGCAAAGGTTTCATCAAAATCATGTCCTTCAACTTGTGCATACCCCTTATAGACCAATCTGGATTTATTCCTAACAATTTGTCCTTGTTCATTCATTTTATTCTTAAACACCCATTTGGAACCTATTGCATTCTTATCTGCAGGCTTAGGAACAAATTCCCAAGTATTGTTCTTCTCAATCTGATCAAGCTCTTCATTCATAGCTCTAATCCAATCGTCATGTTTGTTGGCTTCATCAAAAATTTTAGATTCAATCATAGATAGGAAAGCAATCTGGGATTGTTCTGAGTCTTTAATTAATTGCCTTCTTGTCTGAACTCCTTTATTCATATCCCAATTATCTATTTTCCAAGATGATTCGTTCTAACAATTCTGAGAGGTGGTTTTGTTTATGTTTGTTGATTTGAGTCTACCTGAGTATTTGTATATTCATATGAATCAGAGTCTTCTCTTTTTTATTCTTGGACCTGTTCATCTTCAACTTCAACTATACCCTATGTTGTTGATTCAACACTGCTTACATCTCGTACCGGGATTTCTTCATCAACTTTTATGTCAATACAATAAACTAATTTATGCAGCCTCTTATTATAGCATCTGTATCCTTTATTGTTTGTATCATACCCTAAGAAGATACCTTCATCATCTCTATCATCATATTTTCCAAGATTTTCATCATTATTCTTGATATAACACTTACTCCCAAAGACTTTAAAATGATTGATTGAAGTGGTTCTTCCAAACCATAGTTCATAAGGAGTCTTGTCATTATGTGGCCTAAGATGAGATTTGTTAAGAATATGTACAGTTGTATGAATTGCTTCTACCCAATATGTCTGAGCAATATTCCTTTCATTCATCATTGATCTTGTCATCTGCTGAACTGATCTATTCTGCCTCTCAACTACTCCATTTTGTTGTGGAGTCCTTGGAATAGTATACTCTCTTTTGATCCCATATTTATCACAAAACTCTTTGAAGTCCCCTGAACTAAACTCTCCTCCTCTATAATACCTTATTGCATTCAATCTTTTTCATGTTTGATTCTCATTCAGATCCTTAAACACTTTGAATTTTTCAAATGCTTCATATTTTTCTTTAAGAAAGGAAACCCACGTGAGTCTAGAATAATCATCAATAATCAACATGAAATAATTTTCTTTTCCTGTACCTTCCTTCCTTGATGGTCCACATAAATCCATATGTACTAACTGAAAGGGTTTCTCTGTTGATGAAACGTTATTAGATTTAAACTGTGTCTGAGTAAGCTTTCCTATTTGGCAAGGTTTACATACAGAATCATATGGATTTGATATCTTTGGAATATCTTTTACTGCCCCACTATTTCTAAGTTTGATTAGATGATCAAAATTTAGGTTTCCAAGTCTCCTATGCCATAGCCAACTTTCATCATACTTTCTTAAGTGACATTCTTCTTTTTCTTCTTTCAAAACATAGACATTGTTTTCTGTTCTTATGCCTTTTGCAATCAATTGTCCTGAATTCACAGATTGTATTCTAAAATCTTTAGAAGTGAAAAAAAATTCACATCCATTGTCACAAACTTGAATGACACTAAGAAGATTATGTTTCAGACCATCTACCAACAACACATCTTGAGATTTCCCTTTTCCATTACTTAGACTTACCATTCCTTTACCTTTTTATTTTTCCTGGTGCATCATTCCCAAAAGTTACATTCCATGGTTTGCTTTCACTTAGAGACAGAAACTTACTTTTGTCTCCAGTCATATGTTTGAACATCCACTATCAATATAACAAGGATCCTTTTGACTTTGAGCAGAAAGTACTAACCCACATTTATTACTTTCTTTCTTTTTCCATATTTTGACATTTTCAGCAGAGGAATTTATTCTTGGATCAACTTTGCAATTCTTCAAATGACAATCTAAGGCTTTGTGACCAAAATTATGACAAATGTAGCATTCAGGCTCATTATACAATGGATCAAAATAATTGTTACGGTGGTGTCTACTCACTGACTGTTAGTTCTATGTTGCAACCGTTNAAACTAATTTATGCAGCCTCTTATTATAGCATCTGTATCCTTTATTGTTTGTAGCATACCCTAAGAAGATACCTTCATCATCCCTGTCATCATATTTTCCAAGATTTTCATCATTATTCTTGATATAACACTTACTCCCAAAGACTTTAAAATGCTTGATTGAAGTGGTTCTTCCAAACCATAGCTCATAAGGAGTCTTGTCATTATGTGGCCTGAGATGATATTTTTTAAGAATATGTACAGTTGTATGAATTGCTTCTACCCAATATGTCTGAGCAATATTCCTTTCATTCATCATTGATCTTGCCATCTGCTAAACTGATCTATTCTGCCTCTCAACTACTCCATTTTGTTGTGGAGTCCTTGGAATAGTATACTCTCTTTTGATCCCATGTTTATCACAAAACTCTTTGAAGTCCCCTGAACTAAACTCTTCTCCTCTATAATACCTTATTGCATTCAATCTTTTTCATGTTTGATTCTCAGTCAGAGCCTTAAACACTTTGAATTTTTCAAATGCTTCATATTTTTCCTTCAGAAAGGAAACCCACGTGAGTCTAGAATAATCATCAATAATCAACATGAAATAATTTTCTTTTCCTGTACCTTCCTTCCTTGATGGTCCACATAAATACATATGTACTAACTGAAGGGGTTTCTCTGTTGATGAAACGTTATTAGATTTAAACTGTGTCTGAGTAAGCTTTCCTATTTGGCAAGGTTTACATACAGAATCATATGGATTTGATATCTTTGGAAGATCTTTTACTGCCCCACTATTTCTAAGTTTGATTAGATGATCAAAATTTAGGTTTCCAAGTCTCCTATGCCATAGCCAACTTTCATCATACTTTCTTAAGTGACATTCTTCTTTTTCTTCTTTCAAAACATAGACATTGTTTTCTGTTCTTATGCCTTTTGCAATCAATTGTCTTGAATTCACAGATTGTATTCTACAATCTTTAGAAGTGAAAAAAAATTCACATCCATTGTCACAAACTTGAATGACACTAAGAAGATTATGTTTCAGACCATCTACCAACAACACATATTGAGCTTTCCCTTTTCCATTACTTAGACTTACCATTCCTTTACCTTTTTATTTTTCCTGGTGCATCATTCCCAAAAGTTACATTCCATGGTTTGCTTTCACTTAGAGACAGAAACTTACTTTTGTCTCCAGTCATATGTTTGAACATCCACTGTCAATATAACAAGGATCCTTTTGACTTTGAGCAGAAAGTACTAACCCACATTTATTACTTTCTTTCTTTTTCCATATTTTGACATTTTCAGCAGAGGAATTTATTCTTGGATCAACTTTGCAATTCTTCAAATGAAAATCTAAGGCTTTGTGACCAAAATTATGACAAATGTAACATTCAGGCTCATTATACAATGGATCAAAATAATTGTTACGGTGGTGTCTACTCACTGACTGTTAGTTCTATGTTGCAACCGTTGTTCATTTTGTGACCTCCTTAGTTGCATACTTCTAAACTTAATTCCACAATTTGTAGCTTTATGACCAAAATTAGAACAATAATAAAAGTAACCATAGAAAAAAATTTGATACTTGAATATTGACCTTCCTCTTGAAATTGGTTGCTTTAAATTTTGTTGGTTTTTTTCCTATTCAGAATTCAACTCATCTTTATTAACTTTTGTTTGCAGATTATGATCATAATCTGACTGTCTACTGACTTGAAATTTGATCATCTTAGTAGATTCTTTCTTTTCTCACTGACTACTACTTGAACCACTTTCATAACGTAGACCAGTTTTTATCAATGAAGATATTTGTTTACTCATGATGCTATTCAGTTCTTCTGAGGCTTTGATACTTGACAGATTTTGGTGATACAAAGCTTGAAACTTCTCCAACTCTTTTCTAGTTTTCACTACTTCTTCTTCCAGAGCTTCACATCTCAACTTCTTTTCTGCTAATTGTTGTTTCGGAATATCTTCTATTTTCTTTGCTTATTATAATTATACTTTTAACAAAACAAAATCTTCACTTGGTTCTTTACCATTATTTTCAAACTGCATCAACAATTGTTTTTGTTTTCTCTTCTTAAGTTTGAGTCTGTCAATCTCTTCTAAAGCACTGATTAGTTCACCTTCCATATCAACCACAGCTTCTTCATCATTCATGCCACTTCCTGTGTACTCATCATTAATGTCTCCTATGGCCATAAGCATAAAATCATTCACTTTATCTTCACAAGATTAATTGCTATCTATGTCTTCAGAGGAGTTATCATTATTTGCACACAAACTTTTATTTTTACTATATTTATTAAATTTGTATTGTTTTTCATCATCAGAGTTATGGTATTTTTTCTTGTGAGGACACTTAGATGCAAAATGACCTATCTTTCTATAGTTGAAAAATTTAAATGGCAGCTTGCCTTGGTATTTCCCTGATCCTTTCTTTAACCTTCTCACAAATTTTGCCTCAATATCATCTAATTCTGAACCAGTATTCTTGTCTGCTTTAAAAGATGTGTCTCTAGTGATGGATTTATCTTTACTAATCCTCATTTCATAAGCATTCAAAGTTCCTAGGAGTTGATCAATAGGGAGAATTTTAAGATCATCCAGTTCTTCTATTGTAGAAACTTTTGGATTAAATCTATGAGGCAAAGATCTTAAAATCTTCTGAACTAAAAGTGTGCCTTCAATATTCTCACCAAGACCCTTCATGGCATTCACAAGCTCCTCAACTATTAAAAAATATTTACTAATTGTTTCATCCTCATTCATCTTTAGTTGTTCAAATTTCAATCTATATGTCTAAAGTTTTGCACCTTTTACTTTCTCAGTTCCTTCATAACTGCTAATAAGTTTATCCCACATCTCTTTGGCAGATTCAAGATGTATCACCTTTACAGATTCAGCTTCAGTAAGCCCACTCAAGATAGCATTCATTTCCTTTGCATTGAAGCTAAATTATATCCTATCATCTTTGGAATCTAGCACAACAGGTTTTGTAAATCCAATCTCTACTACATCCCAAACATCAGCACCTAAGGCCATAATGTATGTTCTCATTCTAACTTTCCAGAAAGCAAAATTCTTTCCATCAAACAGAGGAGTCTTATTGGTTGAAGTCCCTTCATGACTTGTCATGTTTAAGCTTACATATATACCTTTAAATAAAAGGAACTCGTTCTGATACCAATTGTTGAAATTACTAAGACAACTGAGAGGGGGGGGTGAATCAGTTGTTACTTTTCTTAAACAATTTTATGTGTGTAAATATATTGTTACTCTTCTCCAACTGATAATCAAGATTATGCAAGACATAAACAGCAGAAATAGTAAACATCAATCACACACATGATAAACACAGAGACATATATTCATGAGGAAACACATAAAGGGAGAAAACATCTTCTTCTGAGAATGATAGGCAATCTTTTATGTTTCTGTACATCATCTATATTTGAGCACCAACTCAAAATGAAACTACAACCTCTTCTTTAACAAGATGCAACTTGTGGAGAGCACCAACCCTCAAGTTTCTCTAGTACCCACTAGAAAGAAGCATATTTACTCCTTATGATCTCCAGCACCAACTGGATGGAAGCACCTACTTCCACTTATACAAGCACCAACTTGCACAAAGAAAACACTTAGTTTTCTCTAGCACCACCCTACCACCCTGTTTTCTATCCACAACTAGATGGAAGCTACAACTCCCAGTATTCAAGCATCAACTTGATTAACAAAGGACTATAGTCCTTCCTAGCACCACCCTACCACCCTGATTATAAAACTTTGCTTGAATAATATCTTACAATAATACAGATATGTCAATGCTTACCATTTCTTCTCTTTTCTGCAATTATGCTCTGTTTCTGTTCTGGAATTCTTCTCTGCTTCTATCTGTTCATACTCAGCTCCTATTTTTGTCATTTACCATCTTCTCTTTCTCTATTCTTCTCATGCTTCCTAGGTTCTCGTAAATTCTTCTCTTTTCTCTATTTCTACTATGTCCCTCTTTTGTTCTTCGTCTCTGAATTTCTTCTCACTCTGTTCATATTGTAATTTTCATTTCATATGGTTCAACTCTTTTTGCAGAGAAAACAGGCATGCCAACTCTATCATGGCATTTTCTTTTATGCTTTCACTCATGATCTGTTACACTACGAATATCCAATGCCCAAGAACAATGATTTAGTTCATATAACTGAATTGTAACTGATCAATAAATCATGAAGTGAAACAGCAACCCTTCAATCAGATTGTTTATTTAATCTGCATTGTTGGATTATACACTCATAGGCTTGTATCGGGCGCAAAATCACTCTCCACGTGACCAATTTATATGACCACACACCAAACAAAAAGGTGCTTCGTGACTTCACGCTTCGTCTATTTTTTTGTGATTCACCCCGACTCTCCCAACTCTCGATCTCCGAAGTAGAGCCTAGCGACACTAGCTCCTTCCCTTCATCTATGTTGATGTGACCTCTTGCTATGACTTGGGGCTAAGCACTTTGGGACTTCGCATTTCATGAACTCGTGATTTAACTCTCCTCCTTAATCCAAAATTTGAAATCATGAACTATGTGTCAGATCAATGGTCCACAATCTTTTGTATTATGACGGCCCAGATCTCCTCTTCTCACTTTGGGACTTTGCGTTTTGCAATGTCAGAAGTTAGATCACCTCCTTTCTTCCATTTCCCAATTTTCAAACTCCTCTCTCGTCTAATCGATGATGCACAACATTCTTCTGATCGACGGTCTAGATCTCTTCTTCGCGAATCGACAGCCCACGACATTCCTCTGATCGGCGGTCCATATCTCCTTTTCGTGAATCGACATCCCACGACATTCTTTCCCGCTATCGTCCATTAGAAGTTGACATCAATGACAACACTAACAACACACCAAACAAATTACCCACGATCTCTACCAACAATGCTTCTACATCTTTATATAGTACTTTCTATCTCCTAACAACATTCTAGAGAAGGAACTTTCTCGTAGACGGAACCTTCTAGTAAGTCGTTTTACAATAATTGTGTTCACACTACTACATAGGCCTTATTTATTAATGATGGCCTTCATACGTAACAATACATAGTATTCTATCTACTTAGGATTTTAGGACCCTAACATGCCATCTTCCTTAAAAATAAGCCTTGTCCTCAAGGCTTGAGATTGGAAAGTGTTGCAGAATGGTTATTGGTTCCCATGTGGAATTCTCTAATTGTGTATCCTTCCATTGTATTAAAACTTCCTAGATCATGCACTCATGGAGACAACACTCTCATTTTTCAAGGACAACCTCCAATTGCAAGAAAATTGAACCTTCTTCATCCAATTCAAGGAGACTAGTTTGAACACAACAATTAGAGCCAACCACTTTATTTAAGTAGGAGACATGAAAGACTGGATGGATCTTAGAGTGGCTTGGAAGTGATAATATGTAAGCCACCTGCCCAATATTCTTGAACATCATATAGGGACCATAAAACTTGGAGCAAGCTTCTAGTGGTGTTCATCTTTGAGGGAAGTATGTTTATACAATTGTAGACAAAGGAAGACCTGGTCCCATTCTTCAAAATGGAATTCATAGCGATGTTGATCAGCTTGTTGCTTCATCTGATTTTGAGCCATGACTAGATTATCTTTGAGAGTGTGCATAATGTCATCCTAATATGTAAGGGTTTTTTCAACCTATTGTTCCTTGGAGACACTTGGTAGATAATATAATGCATATGGGTGATTTTGGCCATAGACAGCCTCAAATGGGGTCATGAGATTGGCACCATCATAAGTTGTATTGTACCACCATTCAGCTAGGAGTAACCATTGAACACATTGAGATTGTCATTTTCAAGTCAAGCACCTCAAATATGCTTCCAAACACTTGTTTATATCTTATGCCTGACCATCAGTCTGGGCATGATAGGAAGTGATAAGATTCAATTGGGTGCCCTATAGAATGAACAATTATTGCTAGAAGTTACTGGTGAAAGTGGGATCATTGTACGTGACAATAGATTGTGGCATACCATGTAGTTTGAAGATATTATCCATGAAGACTTGAGCAACCGTTTAAGCTTTAAAGGGGTGTTGGAGGGCATAAAAATGAGCATATTTGAAATTCGATCGACCACAACCATAATCATTGATTTATTGCCAAATTTGGGAAACCCCACTATGAATTCCATGGAAATAGATTTCCATACGGTAGGAGAAAGAGGTAACGGTTGTAGTGAACCTAGGGTCCTTAATATTTCTCCCTTGTGTCGTTTTCAAATATCGCATTCGTCCAAAAAAGTGAAGATGTATGTTTTCATGCCTCCCCAAAAGAAGGAATGTTTGATCTATTCATATGTTTTATGAAAACCAAAATGACATGTTTTTAGTGATGCTTGGAGTTCAGATAGCACATTGGGTTTCAAATTAGACTACTTGATCAAATATAGACTCCCTTTATATCGAAGCTCATCGTTGTTCCAAGTGTAGCACGAAGATGCATTAGAATCATGTTGAAGTTGTTGGATCATGATGGTAATCTTGGGATCGGTGACCCATTCATTACAGACATCATTCACCCAATTAGCTACAATGAAGGAGAGTGAAAAGAGGGACCCTTCCTCTTCATATTTTTGAGAGAGAGCATAAACTACCACATTCTCCTTTCCCTTCTTGTAAATGATCCCATAATCATAGCCTAACATTTGGTAACCCATTTATGTTGTTTCGGTGATGAAATCATTTTCTCCAAAAATTATTTGAGGATACGATGATCAATTTTAAACTGGAAACGAAGACCAAGACAATAAGGACATCAAATATCCACAACGTTCAAAATGGACAACATTTATTTTCCATAGGTGGACTTGCCTAAGTGTTGGTCACAAAGTTGTTTTTCCTTTTTCTGAGAAATCACATTCCAAAACAAAGGTCTTAGTGAAGTCGAGCAGAGCAAGTACACATTGCATATTTCCAATCCTACAAGGCTTTATCTACAACTAAATTCCAAGTAAAAGCATTTTTCTTAAGTGAGGAAATGAGGGGGGCTGCAATTTTGCCATAATTCTAGACAAACTTTCTATAGTACCATGTTAGACCAAGGAAACTCTGTGAACTTTTAAGAGTCATAGGACAGGGCCAATCCTTCGTTGCTTCATTTATTTGGGTCCACTTGTACACCAACCTTACTAACAATATGGCCCAAATATTCAACTTCAAAGATGTATTCTTCACCAAGATAATTTGGTGAATATATATGCAATCTACTCATGTGTAGGAAGGCACTGCATGTGTACTATTTTCCTCTCCATCATATCTCTGATATAATGATATTTCATCTCAACGTGTTTCAATCTATCATGAAACACTGGGTTCTCAAAGAGATTTACACACAACTCTGGTTATCATCATAGAATCCATCTCATAATCAAGTAAATCTGTCAGAAGCTTGTGAAGCCACATTGCTTCGCACACTCAATGATGTATACTCTGCTTCTATGGTACTCAAGACCATAGAGTTTTGTTTCCTACTACACCAAGAAACCATGAAAAACTTCACGGTAAAACAACAACTGTATGTGCCCTTATGGTCCATTGTACTCTCTGCTCAATCTATATCTTCATATCCCTGCAAACTCAATTTCACACTAGAGGAATATCTCAGGCCATTTCTAACTGTTCCTTGTGTATATCTCAATACATGCTTTACTTCTATCCAGTGAGTCTATCTTGGTTAACTCATGGATTTACTAGGCACATACGTTGCATAGCATATATCAGGTCTGGTGTTAACTAGATACATCAATCATCCAATCATTTGTCAATCAATCTTGTCTGAATCATCATCATTTATTTTCTTCAAATCCATTATCATCGACATAGGCATGGATTTGCACATATTTCATACCGAATATCTTCACTATATATTTTCCTTGACTCAGGAAAATCTCATCGGTCCTCTGTCATACTTCTTATCCCAAGAAGTAGTGCATCATACTTAGATCCTTCGTCTTGAAATCAAAAGTCAAAGCTTACTTGTATCCAACAACAAGGATTTTTGAATAAGTCATCAAAATCAAGTTCTTGTCACCAACATTGTAATAATATAGGTTTGGATTGACAACACTCTTGCTGAAACCCAAACTCATCAAGAATCCATCCATATGATATAGTTTCCAACTCATGGATGGTAGTACGGATGAAAGTGTATCGTGCTTACTGGATCAAGTGTCTCATCATGGATAACTCCCTTTGTTTGTGAGAAACCTCTGGCTATAGATCTCATTTTGTATTTCTCGACACTTCCATCAGTTGCATGCTTGATCTTATAGATCCACTTGGAAGTCATCACATACTTCCCTTCTGTTCTCTGAACAATATACTATACATCATTCTTAAGATATATTGGTATTCTTCTGTTATGGCATCTTTCCATACATGTTCTCTTGTTGCTTCTCTATGACAAGGAGGCTCATAATCAATGATGTGGTGCATGGTTGAAGAGTAGCTCGAAAAATATCTTTATTCTCTCGAGATGTGCCTTGAGAGGCTTGTATGTTTCTCTACCACTACAAAGTGAGCCTAGGAAGGACTTTTATGCCTTACTACAATATCTCTGAACATATCAACTGGAGCAATTGGATCAGAAGGAATAATGTATGTTTCCCTCTGAACTGTTGAAGGGGGAGAAGGTGTTGTCTCACTATCAATCTCCATCTAAGATTCTTTGGATATTTGAGAGGCTATATTTTCTTCAAGGACAACATCTCTCCTTGTCTCAATCTATCTCTAACCAGGGATGTCGATCTGGAATGTCTTCAAAGATTCAATGTTATCTCATAAAAGTTTCATTTCTCTCTGAAGGGTCTAGCTTGGACTTCTTCTCTTTGGGTACATGAAAATACACTAGGCACCAAAATATCCTGAAGTGTTCAATCTCATGCTTTACTCCGATGAAGGATTCTTCGGGAGCTATGTTTTTAAAAGTTTGGTGAAGACTCTAGTTCTGAACATATACTGTGTCATGCATGCTTCTACACATAAAATCATAGAAAGATCCTGATCATGCATTATTGCATTGGTTTCCTCAATGATGGTTCTATTCTTCCTCTTTCTCAAATATTTTTTACTCCCTTTGAGTCAAGTGACTCCCTCTGAAGGATAAACATCTTCCTTTGTTGTTAACCTTTCTGGAACAAGAAAAACAAGAGGAACCAAAACAAGAAGATCTCCTAAAGGAGAATAATGAGTACATATCTAGAATCAAAACAATTTAAGGATTGTTGTTACAGCTACAACACCTACTTGTAATGTAGAAATATAGGATAGAGGAATGGCAATTACAACAATCAAACCTGGAGTCTTCACTTCCAGTGTGTTGTTCCTCTGAATGCACTGAGATCCCTCTGGATCCATGACTTCAGCAAAAGGTTCCTTCCTCCTGCAATTTCCCTCATGAAAATGATACAAATAATA
>JASDQU011403778.1:5316-22210 GCA_032191745.1 Picea mariana
GATATTATTGTAACAGAGCACTGCTCTACTGAAGGTTTCCCCCTCGAAGAGGCCTGTGAACATTTCTTTCTGATTCAAAGTGCTATTTTTGTTGCTATTTCGTATATCATTTCTGTGTATTGTGAAGATTATGCTGGATATTTTACTGTTATTCTATCATTTCTAGCATTTCATTTCTGTTCAGCATATTTTATATATCTGGTATCTTGCAGATAAGGTGAGGAGGTTAGGATGATCCCACTAAATCATGAAAGCGAGTAAGATCCAAACCATTCGGATGCCACCTCACCATGGAAGTTTCTCTTTCTAGAAGATTCGAGAAAATGCTCGTTTTTCCCACGTGTAAGCATTATTGCACCCTACCTATAGAGAAACTTGCAAACCTCTCTCAACCCAGCTATGGTGCAACCTACGAGAATCAGGTATTCTCACACCCTACCTATATAGCAACCTGTGAACTTCCTTTTTTATAGGGTTTTTACAAAGGAAAATGCAACTTCTTTTCTCAGGAAAAGTTCTTCTCCCTTCCTTCTTTAGGAACTCAGGCCACTAACCCCTCTGCAGACTACAGATAGGTTTACATCATTAACATTCATAGGGATGATGAAAATAATGTGTAACACATGTAGTATTTTAACTTGCCTATAGGATCCATAACCAGTTGGACGAAGTTTCAAAAGGATTTTTTAGATAAATTTTGCAGAAGAAACCACTACAAGAGCTTTGATGGCTGAGTTGTTCACCGCCACCATGAGTTCAAGGGATAAGGTTAAATAATTTAATCACTGGTTCACCATTATCCTAAACAAATTTCAACGTGAAGCGAAACCCACTCAGGAGTTGCAAATCGAAGTATATGTTAATTCTCTCCCGGTGTCTATTTCCATGTTTGTGAAGAGGGATGCAAAAACAACCTTAGTCGAGAACTTTGAAGAAGTGAAAACAATAGAGTTCCAAATGAATGGATGTAAATAAGGACATGTCTCATTAGTTAAGAAAGAAGTTCAACCTCCTCCTAGGAGAGGACTCTTTTTGACTAGACCCCCAGGGAAAAAAAAAGAATAAGGTCCCGAAAAGGGAAGCGAAGACATAGAATACATACAACGCATGGTTAAGAAGTTTTCAAATCAGATCATAGATATGAAAAGAAGTGCAGGAGAAGGAAACCAAGGCCAGAGGCCCTATAAACCCTTTTTTAAAAGAAATCCACCTTTCAAAGCAATTGAACCCCCCCGCATTCAGCTTGAACATCGATCTGGGAAATGTAGCATCCAACTCTTTCTATACCTATCACCAAGAAAATCAATCTGAAAGAGACTGCCCACAATGGGTGCATGCCATGAATTTGATGGCCAACCAGTTCCTAGATTTGGTTTCCCTAACCGAACAATCAAGTGGCTCAGTTATGAATATTGTTGATTAGGAAGAAGTTGATCCACCATAAGAAACAACCATGTTGATATGGGACCTTGACCTACCAATTCCTTTCGATGACCTATTTGAGGTTCAAGAACCACCTGCAGAAGTCTTGGTTGTGCAAACATGAAGTAGGGATCAACCTGTCTCAAATGACCTTACTACAGCCCAAACGTCGGGGGGAAAACCAACTCCTGATCACCCAAAATCACCTTTTGTTCCCCAAAGAAATCCTATAATCATCCATACACAAGAATCACCCAAGATAGACTACAACATAGTAGAAGACTTGAAAAAATTGAAGGCAAATATATTGTTCATGGACATGTGTAGAATCCGTCAACAAAAGGACTTTCTGTTACAAGCATTGAAATCAGTAGAAAATCCTACAACAAGAACTGACCAAGGAGAAAATATAACCCCCACAGATATAAGGAATAAACCAACTTTGAATGCCTTCTCTGAAGATAAGAAGGGAAAACCTTTTGTCCCACTATTCATTTTGACATTTCAAGTCTTCAACAGAAACCTCCATAACTGTTTGGTTGACTCAAGAGCATCCTCCAATGTTATGTCATTGTCTATTTGAAAAAAATTAAATGAAGTCCCTCTCAAAAGAGATAAACATGTAATACAACTAGACATAACACAGGTGAAGGTTATGGGAGAGCTCAAAGATGTAATTATCAGAATAGCGACACACCCCAAATTTGTTCAAGTAATTGACATCATTGTAGTAGATATCCTAGAAGCTTATGGATTGCTACTAAGTCGAGATTGGTATGAGAATTTAAACAGATACTTTAGTATATACTAGGATCACCTTTGGTTGCCATTAAAGGGACACACAAATATGATCAGAATTGATAGGGAAATATATATAAAACACATGGTCACCGACCTAGAAACTCTTAAAGAGCCCTCATCGGTAGATTTTCCCATGCTAGGCAATTATTCCTGTGACTCTGATTTCGAGAATTTCTCCACCCTCTCATCTAATATCCCTCTTACTCAAAACTCTGAAATAAGTTTTCAATAAAATTTTCTAACGACGGCAGGGGAAACCCTCTTCTATCAGGAACCAGTGTTAGAAATCATGGAACAGATAGGAGGAAAGGAGGAAAGTGGTATAAAAAAGGAAGCTGATGGTTTTTGTTCGCAAATGTGGACCTTATACTTCAATGGATATAAATCTCAAGAAGGCTCAGGGGTAGGGTGCATCCTCATTGACCCAAAATGTAAATGAAGTTTCTTGTCCTGTAGACTAGAATTTGAATGCACAAACAACACTGTCGAGTATGAAGCTCTAGTACAAGAGCTGAAGAAAGCCATAGACTTAAACGTTAAAGAATTGAAAATTTTTGGAGATTTTCAAATCATCGTTAGACAAGTAAGGAACACTATACATTGCAAATATCCCCACCTGAGGAATTACCAACAAGAAGTGCATAGACTAATAGAACATTTTGAATCCTTCAACATTACATCGATCCCCAGAACAAGGAACACTCTTGTTGATTCTCTAGCCACTGCTGCCTCAAGGATATCACCTCTAGAAGACTATGAAGCCTCCTGTTTCACTTTGGAGATACTCTACAAACCATCGGTGCCCAATAATATTTCTAATTGGAAGGTCTTTGAAGGAGATGAATAGATCATAAAATTTTTGACCAATTAGGATAATTTTAAAGACTTGGCTATTGACGATGAAGTATTTCAGGAGAAATTAGCAGAAATTGGTCTTGATAAAGGTCAACTGACTGACAAACCAAGGTCAAAAGATACCAAAATGGGTATCCAATTTAGAAAATATTTTTGACTTAAGGGAAATATTCAAAGTGTCAATGAACACGAAGATGGGGAGTTCCTATCCCATGCACTAAACTATAAATTTAGGAACCCCAGAAAACCCCAGGAATATAAATCTTGGAAAGATAGTATCTAAAGAGGAAAGGAAAGCCTATCTCAAACTTTTTAGATAATATCAAGATGTATTTGCATGGTCCTACAAAGATATGAAAACTTATAATACTTGTATCATTCAACACACTATCCAGTTAAAGCCTGAAGTGAAACCCTTCCAACAGAATCTCTGGAAGTACCACCCATCCCTGGAGCCTCTCATGTGTCAGGAGTTAAAAAAATTACTAGATGCTAAGATTATCTTCCATGTTAGACACTCCGCATGGGTATCAAATTTGGTTCCTGTGAGAAAAAAGTATGGGGAGATCCGCCTATGTGTAGATTTCAGGAACCTCAACAGAGCTTCAGAAAAGGACAACTACCCAGTGCCACCAATGGAGCAACTCTTGCAGACCGTGTCTGGCTCAGATATTTTCTCCCTGCTGGATGATTTTTCAGGTTACAACCAAGTTCTAGTTTCAGAGGAAGACTGTTTGAAGACTACCTTCTGAACCAAGTGGGGAACCTTCGCTTATAAACGCATGCCCTTTGGGTTAATTAATGCAGGGGCGACCTTCCAAAGGGCCATTGATCTAGAATTTCGGGGACTAATCAACAAATGTGTAGTAGTATATTTGGACGACGTGACTGTGTATTCAAATAATAGAGAAGATCACATCCAACACTTAACCCATATTTTTCGAAAGGTTTAGGAAATACACTATATCCTTAAACCCTAAGAAAACTATTTTTGGTGTCGAGGAAGGTAAGTTGTTAGGCCACATTATATCTCAAGCATGGATTCACATAGACCCAAAATAGATTAGGGCTATATCTCAACTTCCATTACCACACAACAAAAAGGCTATGCAATCTTTCTTCGGGAAAACCAATTTTGTGAGGAAATTCACCCCATATTTTGTTGAAACTATCAAACCCTTACAAAACATTATCCATAAAGATGTTGAATTTAAGTGGGATGATGAAAGTAAAAGTGATTTCCGCAATATTAAGGTTGCAATATCCCAAGCCCCCGTGTTGCGAATTCCCAATTTTAACAAAGATTTCTTCCTCTATACTTTAGCCTTCGACCAATCGTTAGTTGCAATATTGTCTCAAAAGGATTATGACAACAATGAGGACCTAGTATCATTTATGAGAATTAATCTCCAAGGGGTTGAACTAAATTACCCTTCTATAGACAAGTAATCTTATGCAGTATACAAGGCAGTGAAACACTTCATATATTACATCTCAAAAAACCATACCAAAGTCTTTGTGCCTCAGCTTGCAGTCTGATCTCTATTCACTCAATAGGAGAAGGGGGAAAGAAGAGACAATTGGATGGAAGTAGTCCAAGAATTTGATCTAGATATAAAACCTACTAAACTCGTTAAGGGACAAGGGTTATGCAAACTAGCAGTGAAGCCCAGGACCAAGTAGATGAAGACCCCGGGTGGGAGAATGAATTGGCATTATGGTGTGGTGAAGCTTCATACATCTCCCTAGGGCAAGAGTCTTGGTATGAGAAACTGACTTATCTCTTGCATCATGGGAATTTCCTAGAAAACCTGAATCCTAGGGAAAGAAGAGCCCTCAAGCTAAAATTAGAAAAATATTGCCTCATCAATTCAATGCTATTTTGTGTTAATTATGATGGGTTAATTTTAAGATGTCTCGAACGTGAAGATGCAGACAAAGTTTTGAAGGAGCTTCATGATGGTCCTGCAGGTGGAAATTTTGTAGGAAACACCACTGCTCATAAAATACTGAGAGTCAGCTATTATTGGCCTACATTGTTCAAGGATGCTCACACATATGCTAGGAACTGTAAAACTTGTCAAATAAGCTTGGGAAGGGAAAAGAGAGCAGTTGTCCCGCTCCAACCCATGGTTGTTTCCAGGCCATTCGAGCAATGGGGGTTAGATATCATAGGAGAAATTACATGAAGTTTTACAAAATATCATAGACACATACTAACTTCCAAAGACTATTTCACGAAATGGGAAGAGGCCATCCCTCTGACACATGTAAACGAAAAGGTGGTGATCCAATTCATAGAACAACAACTGATCACAAGGTTCGATGTGCCCTCCATCCTTGTTTTTTATAATGCCGCTTACTTTTCTTCCACCTTATTAAAATAGTTTTCTCTAGATAAATGAATAATAATCAAATACTCGACAAACTACTATTCACAGGGGAACAGAGTGGTAGAATCAACCAATAAGAACCTAGTGAGGATATTAAAGAAAACAGTTGCAGACAATCAGAGGAATTGGCATAGTTCACTCCATAACACATATGGGATGATAGAGTAACACCCAAGGAAGCTATAGGAAATTCCCCATACTTCATGGTATACAGACAGGAAGCCATTCTCCCGAACGGGTTGTATCTTCCATCTCTTCAACTTGCTCGGGATTCTAGAGGACAACCCTCATCAATTATACAACAAAAAATTGATACCCTCCTCATGTTGGAATAAGAAAGGAAGAAAGAAAAATCAAAATTCATATCTCATCAAGAGATAGTTAAAAGGTGGTTTGATAAGCATAAGGCCAAAGAGAATAATTTTGAAGTAGGAGACTTAGTCCTAAAATGGGAAAAAGCAAATGAACTGAAAGGAAAACATTCTAAGTTTCAAAATCTATGGCTCAGACCTTTTCAGGTGGCTGAGAAAATTGGGGTAGGCACGTATTGGTTTCATAATCTGAGGGGGGGAACCTGATGCCCTCTCAGTGAATGGACAATCCCTAAAACAATATTTTCATTAAAAAAAAAAATTTTGTATGTGTGTTTTCACGATGTTTTGTTGTAGGGTAGGTCGATTGTGGAATGCATTTTTTTTTATTAGTTTCTTTCTATAGTACTTCTGCGCTTTTGAATATTGTGTTTAGAAATACAATGGTTGACCTCAATTCCTATGGTATGACGAACTTTGTTCCTAACTCGTCACTCACATACAACACAAGAAGCATTGGGAGACCTGCGGTTGTTTTAAATGGTTTTCTATCTAACTCGCAGATGAAAAACCTTGGGAAAATGATGAAGTGTCTGCATGGTGGTCTGGTAAAGCCTTAAGGTAAAGGTGGTAAGCTGGAAAGGACTACGTGTACGTCAAATACAAAGCTATAAAAAATTCACCTTAACCATCTCATTTTGCAAATAATAGACGTCCTCCTCTCCCACTCGCTCAAGGCATTTTGCCGAAATAAAATCAACCATATCAAATGAATGCACAGTAGGATATGGTATGCAGATAAATCTGTCAGGAATATGGAAGCTCACTGGAAGCGGAGCAAGGTCTGTGATGTTGGGGTGACTCCGTCAGGGATATGGACGCTCACTGGAAGCAGAGAAACACCATAGAAAGTGAATAAGGATAACTAAAGGTCTTGGGGCCAGTGAATGATTTACTATGCTCTTTTCAAAAGGGGCATTAATCAGGGTTACAGGAAATGAAGGTGGAATAAAGGTTGAAAACCCCACAGGAAGGCCCAGATGCATCAACTGGGGAATTTCAAATGCAAGGATAAAAGAGGCTCTGATAAAAACCAGTTAAGTTCTTAATAAGATTTTGCATCAGTTGAGCCCAAGGTAGGAACAAAGATTCTACTTTTTCCCAGTAATTCACCATTTATTGATCACTCAACACACCCTAAAAAGACTTTGTCAATTTTATGTTGTTTTTTATACCACTTGATATTTTGCACTATCTTATTCAATTTCATTTTTGAAAAATGTTTTGTCTTTTCTTGTTTTCATAACTCTCATCACCTATTCACGTTTTCTTGAACTTATGAAACCTCATGACTAAAAATACCTTAACACCTGAATAAAGAATCAGCCAACAAACACTTCACCAAACACGCTCAAGGTCAGCGTCAGAAGGAATTCAAAGAAGAAAAAAGAACCACTTGGAAAACCTCAGTCATTGAGCGCCAATTTCCATCGACAACAACAAAAATAAGTTTTGGTTTGTGCATAAATAGATCGTCGATAGTTGATTCCCCTTCAACATCGGTAAAAGATGATATGGGACAAGATTTAATGAAGAATGGAAAGACATCACCGACAGTGGATGCCCGACATGCTTATTGGAATCGAGGAAAAACTAGAAGGATCACAACAAACATTCTGACCGCGATAAAAGTTATTCATGATCGCTCATCGTCGATGCGTTTTTGGCATCATGACTTTTTCAAGGGAACTGATCCAAAAGCACTTTGATATGTTTATCATCAATATTCGATCCTGGGCACTTTTTGTCATTGATAAGCTAAGGTTTTATTTAGAATGAATAAATTAAGGAAAATCCTGACTCTGATTAAGAAAAGCGAATTAAGTCACCAGTCTTCAGTGCCACGTGTCTTTACYAGGTAAGAGGGTCATACGTCTAGTGTTATCCTGAGTTATCCCTGACCCCCTAAGTTTGATTCACACCTCCGAGTAAGCGTTGTCGTGTTGGAAATGTATGGTAAAATCGATCAGCGTCAGAACTTTTTGTAGGAGGTTATCAACGAAAAACATTCGTATCACACCCCCAATCCCTGATCCACACACTGAGAGAGCGACACGATGAGACGTTTTAGAATTATATGCGATCGTATTTTGAGCATTTAAGGAGATAATTAATACCCAATACTGCATTAGTTGCTACCTCGTGTGTCAATCAAATAGTTCATTTAAAATCACTGATAGACCACATCAACACCAGCACCTCTGTTGTCAACCCACGATGAATTTGAGTTGTAGATATTGCGACATATTTATTAAAATTTCACTCATAAGACAAATTGAGTGGTTGATGCAACATGGTAAGATCTTCCCTATTTAAATTCTCTAGATTCGTTGTAAACAAAATAATTCCGCACATAAGAGAATTCTGGAGCATCCAAAGGAGCAAGACGAATGACTCGAAGGCTATATCAAATCTGTGATTATCAAAATAACCAGGTTTTAACAAGCTCCAGAGAAACAATGCTACCAAGAAATCCAACTACTAGATGATCATCGAGGGCACCAAAGCTGAAATAACTAGAGGTAGGCAAAGGCTCTTCTCCAGGGATCGCAAAACAATTGGAATACACCCCAAGGCTAGAACCTATCATTAAGACAACAATGAAGAAGGTTTTCATCTAGCCTTCGGCCTTTGGTGATACAGAGGCAAGAACAGGGTCCAATATGGCACTCCCACATTGGGGGGATCTCTTTAAAAGGATTAGCTGAGAAGAGTACCTGGAATATGTCCCACACAGTGATTCATACATAAGGGTGCTCGATGACCAGGTGTTCCCGAACATCCGACGGTCATTTCTACATATGGTAGCAAGAAGAACCCCCATTTTTCCCTGCATAGAGGTTCTTAAATGGCTCATTGACCACACAGACACACAAAAGTGTCTAATCAATGATGAAAATGGTGGGTGTGTCAGATTTTTCCTCCCGGTAGAAGTTCAGAAGTATTACAAACTCAGAGACCCCAAGGAGCATCTAAACACATACTTCAAGGTGAATTTATACGAACACCACGACACCAATCAGGTGATGGCCTCATGGTGTAGGGAGGAAAATAAGTTCACCAACTGGAGCAATGGCTGGTATGGGATAGTCAATTTAAGGGAGACATACATCTATTTGATGTCTCTCATCTGTGGATTGTATGGAGAGAAATATTKCTCCAGGTTTTTAGAGGCATGGATTCCTTTGGCATACATAGTTATTATCATCAGATGCAACTTCAACTGGGGAGAAATAATATCCAAGCAACTGAGCATCTATGTGCAGCATGACCAGGTGCCAAAGGAAGGGGAAGCACCAACATTTACATGGATTCATACTTGCTCGATGTCATGTGTGCCAAAAACATCTTCGTCGGCATGAATCTGAGCTGGCATGTTGTAGAAATCTCGGTCCACATCTACTTTAGCATGCTATGGGAAAATAGGTTTAATAAATCCTACTCTCTCATTTGCGATGAATTCATCTCTCAAATTTATTTTATTATTTTTAAGAAGGAATTCCCAAGGCTAACGACGATAGCCAAAAAGATGATATCCAAGGTAGATCATTGGTATTTGGACAAGCGCGTGACCTACATGAGGGTGTTTGGGGGCACCAAAGCACCACATCTCCTACTAGCTCATGTCTTGGACCGGCTTGTCATAGGAGAAATATTCTATCAAACCATATTGCAAGGCTACGATGCCACCCTGATCAAGGACAAGAAACATGCGTTCATACCCTATGGTTTCCATGTAGGGTTCTACTTGGTAAAGGATACCACTCAAGCCAAAAAAGAAGGGTTGAGCCAACTCGAGTTCATATTCCTTATGGCCAAATTACACAAGCATGATACAAAGAGCCTGGTCTTGCAACATGCTTTACAAGTGGTGTCCTGTTGGTTGTATGCCCACGGCAAATTAGAAGATGAGGTCTTCACAGAAAATGCCTAAGACTGGGATG
This sequence comes from Picea mariana, assembly GCA_032191745.1. Lineage (NCBI taxonomy): Eukaryota > Viridiplantae > Streptophyta > Pinopsida > Pinales > Pinaceae > Picea > Picea mariana. Next base: position 15,103 of record JASDQU011403778.1, read on the forward strand.
AGGTGGTACAAAGGATGGTCAACCCAAAAATGACCAAGTTTAGGGCCATGAGCCTATATGAATAGGTGACAAAAATAGAATAGTTAAGTCAAGAGGCCCTCAGAGCCAGGGAAGAAATCAGAGCGGAAGAGGCAACATAGGTTTCCTTGGTGGCTCCGATACAGAATAGGGGACTTTCTATGACATCAGAGGCAAAGGCAAGGGGATTTCTCCTAATAGAATAGGCACAATGAGTAATTGATCAGCTGCAGAATGACCCGGACCTCGTAGGAATGACAAGGGCCCCTGCTGAAAACCCAAATGAAATCCAGGTAGGTCCAAGTGGCCCAAAGGTAATACAAATTGAAGAAATCACCATGTTAGATAAACCTGAAGTTACAACGCCATAGGCTGGATCACTAGGGGACATTTCATCTCAACCATAGATAGCAAGGACATTAGGGAGAGAAAGTTTACAAAACCCCCTCCATGACTTAATAAAAATCTATGATGATGAGGAGAGTTTGGAGGTGTCCTTGGTGACTTTGGTGCAGATCACAGAGGAAAAGGAACCCGAGAAGGCATCTTTCCTAGCTCCCGATGCTCAAATTCAAGGCCTTCCGCAAAATGACCAGGAGGTCAAAAGTGTCTTAGACATTGAGCTACTCGATCTACCAGAGACCCAGGTGGATATCCCAAAGGATGAGCCAGGGTCAGGCAAACAAGAAGAAGAAGTTCCACAACAATAAATCAACATCTCAATGGTCGATTATCAATTAAGTATCAAGCCTGCCACTGATGCTTCAATTTCATCTAGTACTTTACTTCTCGATGAGAAAAAACCAAAGGTTGGACCTTCGGAACACACATAAGAGGTTCAAGAACCGAGTCTTGAACAGATATACACTTTTGGGAGCCTGGGAAATATGCTTACCTGGGGAGATCAGCAAATTTCCAAACCCGTGGATGAGGTTGTTGATATACAAGCCATATCCTATGACCGGAAGAGGAAATCCATCATGAAGAGAACTACCAAGAAGAGGATGTTTACTCTAGATTTCTCCATCCTCATCACCATAGAGGAAAAACTAATTAGCATGCAGCAGGGAGGGAAATCACAGATGCTACCCTGGATAGAGAGAAAAGGGATGAAGAGTAGTTGGTCATTGTGTTGAATGAGTTGGAACATCTATGCCATTTGGAGAAATATTATCAGGACTCCACACAGGTCACTGTGTTCTTGAGAAGAAAATTCCAAAATGCCTATAGTAAATTCACAAATGAGCGGCACCTGTTCACTGCAGGAATGGTTGATTTCCAAGAAGAAACCCTCATGGTGCTGGAGACATGAAAAGATATGGAAATATGGTATGAGAAAGCACACCAAGAAATGGAAAGGATCGAATACATCATCCTCATTTAGCAAGGCTGAGACGCTAAAGAACACGACATTCAAATACTAAGGGATAGCAACAATAATCACATAAATAATTCGTTCGACTATTGGGTGAAAATGGCCCAAGAACCTCACCAGGAAATCCAAGAGAAATGGGTCGAGTGCGAAAAGAGTTGGACCAAGATCAACCGGGCGATGAGAGACATTGGCCTCCCAAAATTCGGCACACTCGATGACTTTGTCAACTTGCATGACATAGTCAAATTACATTTCGAACAAGACTCATCGTGGGATCTGGAGATAAAAAAGGTGGCGAACATGGTGCCAAGACAGTACAATAGTTCATGGAGCATCCGATCAAGGCTCGGACAGTGCTACAGTAGTTAAGTGCTAAAGTATTCAAATATCAGGCATGGGCAGTGGAGATAAAGGAGATCCTTTTGGCCCCGATGGACCAACACAGGTTCCCATACGCCAACATGTGAGAGGAAATATTCATTAAATGTTCGGAGTATGAGAAGAGTCATCCACTCAAGTGATATCATTTGATGACTCTTAGAAGACTGAGAGATGAAAGTGCCATGTGGGGATTTTTTGTTTTACTTAGCTGCACTTTTGATAGTTATTTTTAGTTAATAATATGTTGTAAATAAGAGGATCAACCTGTTAGATAAGGTCGATGGTTTTGGAAAGGACCCTCATTTTCATATTTGTAAATAACTATTTCGGAGCTACCTTAATTGAGAAGTCCTTTTTAGAACTAGAGACAAGTTTTGAGTTTTTCATCAAAAGCGTGTGTGATTGGATCTAAAGAAGAATTATTTATGATTTTATCTCATGAATGGATGTTGTAACCAGTAAGATCCTCTGAATCTATTGATAAGTTATCCGATTCAATATTTTCATAGTTCTTGTCTTTAATGATGAAAAGTCAATTGTTGTGTTAATATGTGATTGATGATTAAAGCTAAGGAAACTATTTTTCTTACCATCATTTATTACATGTATGTTTTCTTCTGATAATATTATCTCAGTCAATAATTGGAACATCAACAGGTTAATGTATTAGTACTAGCCTTGTTGTAGGTGTAAGAATCATTGTTTGCATGTTTGAGCACATGGGTTATCCCAAGCTCAGCCTTCCCCAGTAGTTAAGATTTCCCACTTTGTTACCCAGTTGGTTTATACCAGATTTTATATTGTATCAGTCCCACCTATAAGAGAAAATGCAAAAAGAGAACGTTTGAACTGAAGGAGGAGGATTCACAAGAAAACATCATGTCAATCACTACGTAAATCCCATCGATTAATTGGTCGGATCACAAGATATGGAGAACCATTCCACCATTAAACGTTGTAGAGTCTAATTGGGCCTCGGTGGTGGGTTTGGTTCCTACTGTTGAGTTAAATGGATTTATGACTCCTCAACACATCCACAAGTCACCCATGTGAAAACTGTGGATGTTTGTTCCTTGCTAGTTTTAAACTTGCCGATGCCCTCAAAAAATATGAAAAGATAAAATATTCCACATTTTCATGTGGATTTTTCAGTTGGTATCATTCCTAAACTTCCCTTGGACCGTACACAATGAAATACAACCACCTCAAGCCCTTGAGGATTGTATAAAGGAACACATGAGAGAATCTATGAGGAGGACAACCTAGGTGCAAGATTATGCCAATGAATTTGCAAGCTTCCCTAATTTTCTTGATCCTCTAAGTAGCATCCCCCTGATTTGGAACTTTCTTTCCAGTACTCCTTCTTCTATCTTATATGAACATAGGGTGTGTTCCTATCCATTTTGGGTCATCTGAGGAAGGGACATATTGCATAGTTGATGCTTGAAGGACTAGTAGAGGAACCTGGGTGGTTGGCTTCAAGGAAGTGTCGGTGGTTAGATTCAGATTGTAACTACCTACTTATATTGTTTTCAATAAAATAGTTCTCTTTCCCTCCATGCATGTGTAAATTGATTCAATATGTTGATATATGTTATTTTACTTCATATACTTGAATTTTTTTCACATTATATATGTAATTTGAATTCATAACTACCTTATTGTAGCATAGACTTGGTCTTCTTTTACAGGTTTATACCAGTGGAGATCCAGAGAAAAATCAAAGGTGCAAAGCAAGGATCGACATCAGACGTACGATACAAGGTGTGAAGTCTCTCCTTCTCTCCTCAAAGTAGTTATTTTTTTATATCATTTTTGTGTGAGAGGTTAGGTTATATATTTTACATATGGTCTCGCTCTGATGTCACATGACCCAAGGTCACAAGGGAAAAATCCTGTAACATAAAGACATCATTTTTTTAATTCTGCGTTGGATATCCATGTTGGTAAAATAGATGAGCCATAGGCCTACCATTTATAGGTCACCTTACATAATAAATAGTGTGTAAATAGTGCTTATTTTTATTGGTCTCTCCTCTTGCATTAATATTCCTCCCAAAACATACCTATTAGCATCAGTTTATGTTTCAAAATACATCTACAAAGTGTTAGTATAAAATCTCAATTAATATTTTTCTTCATTTCTTCAAATAATGTATGTTGATTCTTACCTCATTGGAAACTCTTACCATTGGCCATTATAGCATGAATTGTTGCTTCCATAGATTAAAATGATGCTATGAACTTTCTTAAATATTGGGTAGCTCCACAAAACTCCTAATTTATATGGAATTAGCAAAAGTAGGCCATTAAAGGATGGCCTCTATATTTTTAGGATCAATATTCAACTCAACTTCACCAATCGCATGCCCCAATTAGTACACTAAATACTACTTGGAAAACTCACACTTATTTATTATTATCAGTAGGTGATGTTTCCTTAATATTTCCAATCTCTACTTCAAATGTTCAACATGCTCCTCCCAATTAGAATTAAATATCAAAAAATTCTCCAAGTAAAATATGACAAATGAATCTAGGAATGGATGCAACACATCATTCATTAAAAACATAAAAGTAGTTGGTGCATTAACCACTTATAAAGACCTTGCTTTATCTTGAAGAAACTATTCCAAGTGTCTTCTTCCTTGACCCAGACTTGATGATATCCAAATTTCATATCCAACTTGGTGAAGTACTTTCCATGCTACATTTTATCTAACAAGTCATTGAGCTAGGTAAAAGGGTGTTTATATCCCTAGCCAAATCACATTCTCCAAGTCCCATCCTTAGTTGGTACCAATATAACTAAGAAATGACATGGTGAGGTACTTCACCTTATGACTCCTTGCTCCAACAATTTATACAATTACTTCTTCTCTTCATCTAAATATAATATGGATTATCTATATATTCCTAAATTTGATAAAGGAGATTTTGACAGTAATTGTATCAGATGTTCCACTTCCCTATTGGTTTTTGGATCTTGGAACAATTCTTTGTATGCCTAAAAGATTTCTTCCAATTGGAACTTTTGTTAGTTTGTACATCCTTCAAAGTATGCCTTCACACCAACAGAATTGGTGTCTTTCTAGTTTTTCCTTAAGAAAATAAGTACATACTTCTTTGTTTAGTTGTTCAATATCTAATCTTGATATGGACTCACTAGAGAGATCCTAAACTTCCCCTTATGTGCATTGATGATAAACTGTTGAAACATTGTTGTCATTTATTTCAAAGTCAGGCGATACTACTAAGGAAAAAGAGAAATGAAATAGATAGACAAAGAAAGCATCCAGATTGTGAATTCGACTAAACATATGAAGAAGAGAAGTAGAGGGTTTGTGAGTTGCAAGAATCTTTCATAGAGAACCCAAATTATGCATCTGAGCAGTGACTGTAAATGTCTTTGTGCGCTATTGAGTTTCTACTAGAATAATGTGTGTTTACCATGATTCATGAATGAAGGATTGTGTGTGAGAAGCCAACCCAAAGGAATTTGGGTTGCATAGGTATGAGGAGGAAAAAATGACCCTGTAAATAGAGGATGATGTTAAGAAGCAAATATCAAAATATCATAAAAACCTCATAATAAGTACTCAATGCCTTGACAAAGAGAGAGTTTTAGATAATAAGCCTCTTCGAGGGGGAAAACTCCTTATACACCACATAAATTTAAAACTACAAGATGATTCCAAATTTAAAGGTCTCCTCGGTATATATAGGAGACTAGGAGTTGTAGTTACAACTAATGGATCCAAGCCGACATAAATAAAATAACAATACTAATGTTGTTGGACATATTGTCATTGATGTGTTGTCATTGATTTAAATAGTTAATGTCATTATGATGTGATGATGAGTTGTTATGAACAACATATAGGGGAATCTACCTAAATATCAAGAGAGGCAATGTATTAGATTTTGCAAGATCAAGGCAATGCAGAAACACCATCCGGATCAAATTCCAAACATATCGATGATCTTGATCAGTTATAATCCAAGTACAAAACCAAAAAGATCAGAAGGGAAAATGCATTGCAGAAACGTGATCAGGATTGAAATCCCCACAGTAAAACTATAAAAGAATCGAGGGAGAATCATGTCCACTGATGTAGATTTTGGGACAAACCAGGATCGTTAGATGAATTCAACTTGCTCAAGGTTTAATCGAGGAATGTCACTTTGGGGTAATTGAGAATTGGGAACGAAGAACCCAAAGACTAGAAGTCGAAAATAAATTTGGATCATTGATCTAGAACAGATCACAGTTGTTTGATCAGGGATTCACGAGATCCCTAAATAGATGAAATCCCGACAACCGTTGGATCGTGTTAAGCTTCTTGTGTCAAATATGGATCGTTATATGAATTCAATTTGCTCGAGGTTTATTCGGGGAATCTCAGTTCGGAGAATTGGGAATGAATAGCCCAAAGTCCCGAAGGTCGAAATGAATCTAGACCATTGATCTAGAACTGATCATAGCCATTGGATCAAGGATTCACGATATCCCTAATAGCCGAAATTATGACAACCGTTGGATTGTGTTAAGCCTTTCACATCAAATATGGATCATTAGATGAATTCAACCTACTCAAGGTTTATTCAATGAATCTCACTTCAGGATAATTGAAAATTGGGAACGAATAACCCAAAGTCCCGAAGGCTAAAATTAAATATGGATCGTTGATCTAAGATTTGATCATAGTCATTGGATCAAGGATTCATATCAACCTATGACTAGGAGGAGGACATGTGCCATGTCATCAAGACCATGCTAGTAAGGACATGTGGTGCAATAAAATGGTGACAAGTGTCAAGGTCCAGTTGGAATTTTAAGTACACGAAAGTCTCAAATCTAAGTGACACATGGTAGCCACTCGACCAGTGCCAAGTCAGCAGTGATGTTAGCAAGTTACATCACTCTGGGATTTTTTCCTTCGGGATAAAACCAGCAATTACCCGAAGTCTCTAAGGTCAAAATCAATACTAACCGTTGATCTAATATCCCCCAGATTCTCACATAATCTTTAGATCAAAACATAGTGGAAAAATGACGTAAACTCTCCCAGGTTGACCACTTCGGCGATGACCAACTCTAGTGGAAATTGGAATAGCAATTACCTAGACGTCCAAACCCCCAAAGCCTCGAAGCTCTGAAGTAAGATCTAACTGTCCATCGATAAGGAAGATTCACGGTCGAGATTGTTGATAGAAAAAAATCTTTGAATGGTTAATCCCACGGTCCTAGCTCCTGGACATGTGGAGGTTATCAAGAAGAAAGTTCTAATAAGAACTCTAGTGAAATGTACTCTAGAAGTTTGAAAGATTGCA
>JASDQU011403778.1:27147-38770 GCA_032191745.1 Picea mariana
TAGTTGGTGCATTAACCACTTATAAAGACCTTGCTTTATCTTGAAGAAACTATTCCAAGTGTCTTCTTCCTTGACCCAGACTTGATGATATCCAAATTTCATATCCAACTTGGTGAAGTACTTTCCATGCTACATTTTATCTAACAAGTCATTGAGCTAGGTAAAAGGGTGTTTATATCCCTAGCCAAATCACATTCTCCAAGTCCCATCCTTAGTTGGTACCAATATAACTAAGAAATGACATGGTGAGGTACTTCACCTTATGACTCCTTGCTCCAACAATTTATACAATTACTTCTTCTCTTCATCTAAATATAATATGGATTATCTATATATTCCTAAATTTGATAAAGGAGATTTTGACAGTAATTGTATCAGATGTTCCACTTCCCTATTGGTTTTTGGATCTTGGAACAATTCTTTGTATGCCTAAAAGATTTCTTCCAATTGGAACTTTTGTTAGTTTGTACATCCTTCAAAGTATGCCTTCACACCAACAGAATTGGTGTCTTTCTAGTTTTTCCTTAAGAAAATAAGTACATACTTCTTTGTTTAGTTGTTCAATATCTAATCTTGATATGGACTCACTAGAGAGATCCTAAACTTCCCCTTATGTGCATTGATGATAAACTGTTGAAACATTGTTGTCATTTATTTCAAAGTCAGGCGATACTACTAAGGAAAAAGAGAAATGAAATAGATAGACAAAGAAAGCATCCAGATTGTGAATTCGACTAAACATATGAAGAAGAGAAGTAGAGGGTTTGTGAGTTGCAAGAATCTTTCATAGAGAACCCAAATTATGCATCTGAGCAGTGACTGTAAATGTCTTTGTGCGCTATTGAGTTTCTACTAGAATAATGTGTGTTTACCATGATTCATGAATGAAGGATTGTGTGTGAGAAGCCAACCCAAAGGAATTTGGGTTGCATAGGTATGAGGAGGAAAAAATGACCCTGTAAATAGAGGATGATGTTAAGAAGCAAATATCAAAATATCATAAAAACCTCATAATAAGTACTCAATGCCTTGACAAAGAGAGAGTTTTAGATAATAAGCCTCTTCGAGGGGGAAAACTCCTTATACACCACATAAATTTAAAACTACAAGATGATTCCAAATTTAAAGGTCTCCTCGGTATATATAGGAGACTAGGAGTTGTAGTTACAACTAATGGATCCAAGCCGACATAAATAAAATAACAATACTAATGTTGTTGGACATATTGTCATTGATGTGTTGTCATTGATTTAAATAGTTAATGTCATTATGATGTGATGATGAGTTGTTATGAACAACATATAGGGGAATCTACCTAAATATCAAGAGAGGCAATGTATTAGATTTTGCAAGATCAAGGCAATGCAGAAACACCATCCGGATCAAATTCCAAACATATCGATGATCTTGATCAGTTATAATCCAAGTACAAAACCAAAAAGATCAGAAGGGAAAATGCATTGCAGAAACGTGATCAGGATTGAAATCCCCACAGTAAAACTATAAAAGAATCGAGGGAGAATCATGTCCACTGATGTAGATTTTGGGACAAACCAGGATCGTTAGATGAATTCAACTTGCTCAAGGTTTAATCGAGGAATGTCACTTTGGGGTAATTGAGAATTGGGAACGAAGAACCCAAAGACTAGAAGTCGAAAATAAATTTGGATCATTGATCTAGAACAGATCACAGTTGTTTGATCAGGGATTCACGAGATCCCTAAATAGATGAAATCCCGACAACCGTTGGATCGTGTTAAGCTTCTTGTGTCAAATATGGATCGTTATATGAATTCAATTTGCTCGAGGTTTATTCGGGGAATCTCAGTTCGGAGAATTGGGAATGAATAGCCCAAAGTCCCGAAGGTCGAAATGAATCTAGACCATTGATCTAGAACTGATCATAGCCATTGGATCAAGGATTCACGATATCCCTAATAGCCGAAATTATGACAACCGTTGGATTGTGTTAAGCCTTTCACATCAAATATGGATCATTAGATGAATTCAACCTACTCAAGGTTTATTCAATGAATCTCACTTCAGGATAATTGAAAATTGGGAACGAATAACCCAAAGTCCCGAAGGCTAAAATTAAATATGGATCGTTGATCTAAGATTTGATCATAGTCATTGGATCAAGGATTCATATCAACCTATGACTAGGAGGAGGACATGTGCCATGTCATCAAGACCATGCTAGTAAGGACATGTGGTGCAATAAAATGGTGACAAGTGTCAAGGTCCAGTTGGAATTTTAAGTACACGAAAGTCTCAAATCTAAGTGACACATGGTAGCCACTCGACCAGTGCCAAGTCAGCAGTGATGTTAGCAAGTTACATCACTCTGGGATTTTTTCCTTCGGGATAAAACCAGCAATTACCCGAAGTCTCTAAGGTCAAAATCAATACTAACCGTTGATCTAATATCCCCCAGATTCTCACATAATCTTTAGATCAAAACATAGTGGAAAAATGACGTAAACTCTCCCAGGTTGACCACTTCGGCGATGACCAACTCTAGTGGAAATTGGAATAGCAATTACCTAGACGTCCAAACCCCCAAAGCCTCGAAGCTCTGAAGTAAGATCTAACTGTCCATCGATAAGGAAGATTCACGGTCGAGATTGTTGATAGAAAAAAATCTTTGAATGGTTAATCCCACGGTCCTAGCTCCTGGACATGTGGAGGTTATCAAGAAGAAAGTTCTAATAAGAACTCTAGTGAAATGTACTCTAGAAGTTTGAAAGATTGCATAGGCCTGAAGTCCCGAAGTCCTAAAGTAAATAGTGGTCATCCATCTCAACCTTTGATTAATTCATATCCGTTGGATTAATCAGTGGAAGGATAGTGTAAAGATCAAATCTAGACCGTTGATTTGGTTCCAGAAATCACACCAACCATCACATAAACTCTTGTGAGAGGTAACCACTTCAGAGAGTTGAAACTCCATAAGATTAGATGAGAGAGAAAATGCACAAAGGATGAAGTACCAGAGGACTAGGTTCCATCCCTTGGTCATGGGTTATGAACACATAATCCATTAGGTGTTGGGTACATCGCTTAATTAATAAGCCTGTGGTTTTGTGCATATGGTCACATGTAAATGGTTTGAAGGAAGCGCCTCTGCAGGAATTCAATTTCTGCAATAATTGCATAGACACGGAACCAAGTTAAATAAATCGATCCATACCTGTGATCAATTTAAGAAAATAACTCTCACTGAATTAAAATCCTTTACAATAGAGATTATTGTTAATTTAAAATGAAGAGGTGTGATGGTCGAAACAAAGGGACAATTATTCATAGCTCACACCAGTTGGAAGAGTATATAAACAAGAAACAATGGTGAGAAGAAAGTGTCTATGTCATCCATATCATATGATAAAAACAGAAGCAGAGTCCAAGAAGAAGATTTGATGATTCGTATGAAGTGAGGGTGGAAGGGAGGAGAATGGAAGTATTCATATCCTTTACTAAGTAAAAAAGGGGGAGCTTATGCTTCTTAGGGTTGGTGCCTTAAAAAAAAGGGAGTTGGTGCTTCCTAGGTTTGGTGCCCTAAAGAAACAAGGGATTTGGTGCTTCCTATGGTTGGTGACCTGAAGAAGGGGATATGTGTCTCCTAAAGTTGGTGCTCTGAAAAGGATTGGTGTCCTTCAGTATTCTTCATAAGACCCTGTAATTCTTATTAATTATATTTATATAATTGTTTTACGAACAAGACTATTGTTGATATATTGTGGTAATTAACAAACTATAAAAATAACTACTGATTTTTGAAAACGGATAATATTAATTCACCCCCTGCCTCTCAGTACTCCAATTGGTATCATAGAGGGTGCCTTCAACACAGTCTAACAACTGGGAGGTAGATCTTGAAGACGGATCAGTAAGAAGGAATTCCTAACAACAAAGAATCAATGTTCAATGGAGGTGTCTATGCTCTATGGAATATAAGAATGAAAAAATTCTTGTTGGCTCTTGGTTTTGATATCTGAAAATCTGTTGTAGATGGTTACACTGCACCAACTACTCCACCCAAAGATGTTGCAGGAAAGAAAGTCTACAATGACAACTCAAGAGAAGTTAATGCAATTCTAGGAGGGTTGAAAAATTCTATATGTGTGAAGTTTATTCATTGTAATATAGCCAAATAAATATGGTACAAATTGGAGGTTGTATACGAAGTAGATAGCAAAGTTAGGGAAGCCAAAATACAAACTTATAGAACTCAGTTTGAAAATATGAAAATGAAAGAAGAAGAGAATATTGTTGAATACCTTCATAGGGTAGATGAAGTGGTTAATTCAATCAGAGCAACATGTGAAGAAATTACAGATAAACCAATTGTGCAAAAGATACTAAGGTCATTACCTATGAGATATGATGCAAATATTTCTACAATTGAAGATAGGAATGATCTTGAAACACTCATAGTTGATCAAATTCATGGAATTTTTACAGCATATGAAATGAGAATAGAGAATGATAAATCATTAAAAAGAGAAAAAAGTCTTTAAATCATATAAAACAAATATGAGGTAGGATAAAAATACCAATGATGAGTTATCAGATATATATGATGAGGAAACTGCCAACTTCATAAAGAAACTCAAGAAAGGGGTAGGGAAATACAAAAAAAAGATTCCTCTAATATGTTTAAACTGTGGAAAAATTGGACACTTTGCCAATAAATTTCCCCATCCTAAGTAGGAGGAAAGTGATGATGAAAGAACCTTCAAAAATCAAAAGAAAAGAAACATTAATAATAAAAATAAGTTCTACAAGAAAAAGAAAATGTTCTTTACCCAAGAAGACAGTAGTTCATCAGAAGAAAATGAAGAAGACAAACCAGAGCTTCTATTTATGGGAATAAAAACTCAAGATGATAACCATTCAAAAGATGAATAAGAAGTGAACCTCGAAGAAGAAATCCTTAGTGTAATTGAAGAACTAAGAAAAACTAAAAATCAAAACAGGGTACTAAGGGAAGAGCTTCTAGATATTAAAGAATCTATTAAATCAATAGAGAGAGAATTTTCCAAAACCATCAAAGAGTCAGAAAAAACCATCAGTGATTTGAAGTCCCAGCTCTTGGAAGCTAATAAAATTGAAGAAGTCATTTTACAACAACTTAATGATAAAAAAATGTGTGTGAGAAACTAGAAGCTAAAATTAAGCTTCTAAAAAGTGAAATTTAGAAAGAAGATAAGGGATCACAATTTGGAGATAGTTAAAAGATATTGGATGAAATTAGTAGTAGTCAAAGGTCACCAAACAACAAGACTGGTTTGGGATACACTCAAGACTCAACTTCTACATCACAAGGATCTTTTAAGAAACCAATCAGTTACGCAGATGCTCTGAAAAAACTCATTAAGAAAAGAAGATAATAAGGCAAAGATGATATCATTGAAAACGGTTACACATAAACAAAAATCAATACTCCCTACTAAAGTAAAATATGACAAGAAAAATACAGTCATCGGAAGGAATCCCCCTAAATATATATTTATTGGATATTGTTACTCTTGCAATAATTTTGGACATAAGGCAATACACTATAAAGCTTATGGACAATACAATCGTAGAAATGTCCAAAGATATAAGAACAACAAGTACAATAAAGAGAAGAGAAACTATAACTCATTTTCTCCTTTTCAAGACTTCAATAGTGAATTCCAAATATGCAACAACCATGGTCATAAAACCAGTGAATGTAGATTGCCAAAATATGATAAATAGACAAATATTTCCTAGAATAAAAAAGAATGGAAGAAGAAGAAAACAGAGTGCAATGTAGCCTTATATGCAATAAATCAAGGATGCCAGTGGTATATAGACAGTGGATTTTCCAAACACATGACTGGAGATCAAAGTAAATTTCTCAAGTTAAATAAGAAAGGAAAAGGAAAAGTAACTTTTGGAGATAACATGTCAGCCAAAATACTAGGAAAAGGGACTTTTAGTTTAAGAAATAATAAAACCAAAGAAGATGTACATATAGTATAAAATATCAAACCAAATCTCCTAAGTGTAACTCAGACATGTGATCAGGGTCACATACTTACTTTTGGATCTCAAAAATGTGCAATCAGGAAAAAGGACACTGGAAAGCTAGTGGCAGTTGCACCAAGAAAATCTAGCAATGTGTACATCCTTGATATAGAAGAAGAAGAAAAATGTTGTTTAATCCAAGTAGATGAAAGTTGTCTATGACATATAAGGTTGGGACATTTAATCTTTGATTACTTGATCAAATCCAATAAGAAAAAGGTAGTTAGGGACCTGAAAAAAGTGATTAAGCCTTTAGATTCTATTTGTAAACATTGTCAAATAGGAAAGCAAACAAGAGTTAGGTTCAAAACAAAAGAACATTCCACAACAAAACCATTAGAGCTTATTCACACAAATCTATGTAGACCAATCAGAACCAAAAGTACTTATGGTGAACAATATTTTATGTTGATTGTTGATAATTACACAAGATTGACCCAAGTATTCTTTCTAAAAGAAAAATAAGAAGCCTTTGAGAAATTTAAAATATACAAAGCCCTTGTAGAAAATGAAATAGATCTCAAAATTAAATGTATGAGATCAAAGAATGGAGGATAATTCACCTCTAAAGATTTCATTCAATTCTATGAAAATCATGGTATCAAAAGACAGTTTTCAACGCCTAAGACTTCTCAACAGAATGGAGTGGTAGAAAGGAAAAACATAATAGTTCAAGAAGTTGCAATACCCATGTTAAATAAAAGCTTCCTGAAAAATTCTAGAGAGATTCAATTTACAAAGAAGTTCACATACTTAATGGAGATAAGTTGAGACCCAACCATGACAAAACCCCTTATGAACTATGGTTCGGAAGGACACCATATGTAAAACACTTTAGAACGTTTGGAAGTAAATGTTACATAAAGAATGATGAAGATAACCTAGGAAATTTTGATCCAAGAACTGATGAAGGAATATTCATAGGATATTCATATAATAAGAAATAATACATATGTTATAATCTTAGACTACTAAATATAGTGGAAAGTGCCAATGTAGACAGATGATCTAAAAAAGAGCATATCCCATGGCATTGATAAAAAGTATCAACAAGAAGATGATGATGTAAAATCTCAACAGGAAGATGATGATGTAGAATCTCAGCAAGAAGATGATAATGATGAAACACAGGAAAATGAACCACATACTGATGAACAAGACAATGAAGAAACGTCCTTGCCAAGAGCTCCATCAAAATTATTTCAAAAGAATCATCCTGAAAGCCATATTATTGGAGATAAAAGTGCAGGAGTGGAAAGAAGAAGGAAGCTTGCTTTTGACTCAAAATAAGAAATCTTATCCCTAATAGAACCTAATTCAGTTAATGAAGCTATCAAACATAAATATTGGATAAAATCAATGAATGAAGAACTAGACCAAATAGAGAAGAATCAAGCTTGGGAACTAGTTCCAAGACCCAAGGACAAGATTGTGATAGGAACCAAGTGGATCTTCAAAAACAAACTAAATGAAAATGGGAATATTAAAAATAACAAAGCCAGATTATTTTTCAAAGGATATTCCCAAGTAGAAGGTATTGATTTTGAAGAAACTTTCTCTCTGGTAGCAACACTTGAGGCCATCAGAATGTTCCTATCATTTGCATGCTTCAGAAATTTCAAAATCTATCAGATGGATGTCAAATCAACATTCCTTAATGAAACACTAGAAGAAGAAGTCTATGTTGAGAAACAAGAAGGATTATTTTTATCATAAAATCAGGACTATGTGTGCCAGCTGAAAAAGGTCGTTTATGGTCTTAAACAAGCCCTCGGAGCATGGTTCTCTAGGCTTGATCAGAACCTACAAAAACGGGGATATAAGAGAGGGACTACTGAAAACAACCTATACATAAAAATTGAGGTTCAAAACATGATTTTTGTGGTGGTATATGTAGATGACATCATATTTGGGAGTAATATTACTACATTAAGCAAAAAAATTGCAGCCAAAATGCAAGAAGAGTTTGAAATGTCTATGTTGGGAGAACTATCATTTTTCTTAGGTTTACAAGTAAATCAAACAGAAAATGGAATATTTGTTTCCCAAACTAGATATATCAAGGAAATTTTGAATAAATTTCTAATGGAAGATAGTAAACCTATGGGTACTCCAATGGTCATTGGATGTAAACTATGTCTAGAATATGACTCACCAAAAGTAGACCAAACAATGTATAGATCAATGGTTGGAAGTTTTCTCTATTCAACAGCAACAAGACCTGACATCATGTAGGTTGTAGGACTCGTGGGGAGATTTCAATCTACACCTAAAGAAACTCACTTAAAAGTAGTAAAAATAATATTCATATACCTTCAAGTCACCCTAGAACTAGAATTATGGTACCCAAAAGATAAATACTTCAATCTAACTGCATATATTGATGCAGATTGGATAGGTAGCATAGATGATAGGAAAAGCACCAGTGGAGGAGAATTTTTCTTAGGAAAAATTATGGTAGCATGGTCAAGAAAGAAACAAACATCAACATCACTCTCTACAACAGAGGCATAATACATTGTTGTTGCATCATGTTACACACAAGTTCTTTGGATGAAGAAAGCTTTAGAAGACCTACAAATAAAATATAATGATCCTATTACTATTAACTATGATAACACTAGTGCCATAAGTATCTCTAAAAATCCATTCATGCAAACTAAAACTAAACACATCCCAATTAAATACCATTTCCTAAGAGATAAGGTTACCCAAAAAACAATTAAAAATAGTTTATCTAGGCACCAAAGAACAGATTGCAAACATTTTCACAAAACCTTTTCCTAGGAGTACTTTTGAAAATCTTTGACAGAAATTAAGAGTAATTCAAAAACCTCATTAAAAACCACAAAATAGTATCAGAAGGGGCATATGCTTAAGGGGATCATTGCCACAAGGGGACCAAAGAAATATCCCCTCTGCCATAGATGTCAAAGGGGGAGAGTAACTTCAAAGGAGAGAAGCATCATCACAGGGGGAGTTTGTGAATGAAGTTAGTGGGTTTCCCTCAATGACAAAGGGGGGGATTTTTGGACATATTGTCATTGATGTCTACAACCGATGTCATTACGATGTGATCATGATTTTTTATGAACAAAATACATAGGAATCTACCTAAAGATCAGGAGAGGCAACGTATTAGATTTCACAAGATCAACGCAATGCATAAACACCATTGGGATCAAATTCCCAAAAGATAAATGACCTTGATCAGTTAGAATCCAAGTACAAAACTAAAAATCTCAGAAGGGAAAGGGCATTGTAGAAATGCAATTAGGATTGAAATATCCACAGTAAAACTAAAAAAGAATCGATGGAGAATCCTATCCACTGATGTAGATTTTGGGACAAACCAGAACCGTTAGATGAATTCAACTTGCTCGAGGATTAATCAGGGAATATCACTTTGGGAGAATTGAGAATTGGTAATGAATAACCCAAAGACCTGAAGGCCGAAATAAATCTGGATCGTTGATCTAGAACTAATCACAGTCATTTGATCAAGTATTCATGAGATCCCTAAATAGTCAAAATCCTAAATAGCCGAAACATTGACAATCATTGGATCGTTTTAATATTCTCGCGTCAAATATGGATCATTAGATGAAGTCAATTTTCTCAAGGTTTATTTAGAGAATATCACTTTGGAGAATTGAGAATTGGGAATGAATAACCCAAAGTCTCGAAGGTCGAAATGAATCTAGACCATTGATCTATAACTAATCATATTCGTTGGATCAAGAATTCATGATATCCATAATAGATGAAATCCCAACAATCATTGTATAATGTTAATACTTTCTCATCAAATATGGATCATTATATGAAGTCAACTCGCTCGAGGTTTATTTGGGGAATCTCACTTCAGGAGAATTGAGAATTGGGAATTTTGGCACAAGGGTAGACCCAGGTTTCAATGCTTCAATAGTCCACCAAAAAAACCCTAACTACCGGCCCTTTCGACAACACCTGCAAAGCAGGCAAAGTCTCACCGGAGGTAGAAGTAGGGGGGGTTACAGGACTCAAGCGTATGTAACCAAGTTGTGACACAGATCTGTGATAATAACATGTCGCAGAGTATTCTAGCAACACTTAGAAGGTGGCATGCATTAATTTATTAGATTTATTAACATCGCAGAACAAAACCTAAGATAGTTCGGCGTAGTAAAAATAGAGATTAATTACTTCGATCGTTTAGCACATAGCATTGAGTTAGATCTAACATTCAATCATTATTAACACAACTAAGCACTAAGCATCAACAGATCTATCTAATATACATAATAAGAAAATCACTGAGCAGATTCATAACATAACCAACAAATCACAAAGAAAACCAAAGACACAAGATATACATGGTTCACCCCAGTGTGGGGCTACATCCACCAACTACTTCATCTTCTTTATTATTCTTCAGTCTCTTACATTCATCTGTTCCTGTGCACTAATCCATAGAGCCAAGATTCACTCATGTTGAGTCTCCATTTTGACACTTCTAATTCCCTATATTACCCCCTATCTAACCCTATTTTACCTATGCCATGTGTATCTAATTAATTGTTTCCTCCATAAATACACTCGATGACCTTGTTCACGTGCATAAGAGGTAACTTATGATTAAAACATGATTTGATTAGTTTTATTGATTTAATTAGATTAAATGCTTGATTATGTATTATCCTAATCACTTTGACTCTTAAGCAGCATGATTTGGTACCCAATCTATTCTGGTACCAAGGCTCCACCTATTCCGATACCAGCCTGTGCTAATCCAGTACTAGACATAATTCAGAATTTTTGAATGTTTCTAGAAGAAAATTGGGCTCATGGGTTTTGTCCAGAGTGATGTTTTCATGTGGACATGTGAGTCATAATCCACCCATCTCGCACGTGTGGACCTCTAACTTAGGGGGAATGATTCAGCCAAAATTAGCAAAAAAACTCAAACTGCCCACTTGCGCCTCGATTTTCGTGCATATGGTATCAGATCTAGAAATTATAATACATGGGTTTTGTCCAGAATATGACAAATTGAGTAATTCAAGGTCTGTTTTTCAAAATTAGAATTTTTTCGGGAGATATGCGTGGGGGACTAACTCGAATTTGCCCAAATTGTTAAAAAACACAAATTTTGGGGATTTATCCTAAAATTGTAAAAATTGTTTTCTTAGCTTGGGGATTCGGTTTCATCCATTCCTCAATGGATTTTATGTATAAATAATACCTCATAGGTCT
The DNA here is from genome assembly GCA_032191745.1 of Picea mariana. Classification (NCBI taxonomy): domain Eukaryota; kingdom Viridiplantae; phylum Streptophyta; class Pinopsida; order Pinales; family Pinaceae; genus Picea; species Picea mariana. The sequence goes on from JASDQU011403778.1 coordinate 38,440, forward strand.
AATTAGAGAAGGATTTTTATGTTGTAAGATCGGTTCTTGAAGAAGGAATGGTTATGTTGTAGGTTTGATTTTTGAAGATTGTTGATTGTACACCTACTTCTCAAGTAATGATATAAGTTGCAATTCATGGATTTCACGTGTATGTTCAAGTATTATTCTCTATAAGTGATCCATATGGATATCGATGGCCACCCACCCTTTCCAACTGGCTCAAAACAGTTTTCTGACATTTTTGGCAATTTACTATTTTTAGCAGTTTTTACTTCCGGGGCCATTTTGAGGGCCTAAATGAAGGTTTTTCATCATAGAGATCCTCAATAATAGCCAAAGG